>SNQJ01S0044215.1:84869-95984 GCA_010110895.2 Picea sitchensis
CCATCCATCTCGATGAATGATTAAGTCATGTCCGTTGGATTAATCATTGGAGGGGTAATATAAGAGTCGTATATGACCGTTGATCTATCCCCGAGAAGTTAATGAGAACCGTCTGATCTATATCCACCAAATCAATTGTGAAGCCGTCATATCATTTCGGGGATCACGATTTGGAGTGTCGAAACACTGCATCACTAAAACGCTGAAATACGAAATGCCGAAATGCGGAAATGCAGAGTACACGTGGAAAGAGGTCAGCATTTCGATAACTGGAAAGTCAAGAGAGGAGTTATCTATCTTCTAAAATCATGATAAGATGAGGACCATTGGATGTGAAGGACACGTGGCTAGCGATTATGATTTTGTTGACTGACAGTCAAAGGAAGAAAATTCCCCAACCTTCTAACTCCCGAAGTGAAAAACACAAAAACACCTTTTTAGCGTAGGCTGTGGTTACCGCCGGTGGTCGTATGAGAGGGAGGAGCTAGCACAAAGCTAAGCCCCATTTCGGGGATCTCAACATGAAGAGGCGAGATGTCTTCACCTCAAGATTGTCGATATGCGAATCGCGAAAGCGCCTTTTTTATTAAGCCTATGGTCACAACCAATGGGCATATGGTTTAGCACAAATGTCTTGCCAAAGTGCTCGAGGCTTGTTTCTGTTGAAAATTCAAAACTCAACGTATGGTCATTGAACAATGTTGATTAAATGATGAAACAAATTGAACGATTGTTGTTCTTCTTGATGCCTTAGACAATAATAATTTATGTAAGGTAGTTGTTCAGCTATTGTAACTAATTCTTCGAAGCATGAGGATTCTAATGTACACTCTGATTGTCAAAGAAATTATGTGAGAGATTATGGGTGACGAGTGGGGAATAATGGTGGAACCGAAGCTCTGAAACACTAAGAAGAAATGATGAAAACAGAGAAAAGATTAAGGAGAGAATATATATGCGCAGATTGATAAATTTATGAGGTTTGGTCAAGGATGGATTCTGATATGAATATATAAATAGAGAGGAGTTAAATGTCTAATATTTGACAGAGAAGATAAAGAGTTGGTTTGCAAGTTCTTAGTAACAGAGAAGGATTCCAGGGTGGTAGGGAGGAGCAAGGGGAGACTGTAAAAGTCTCCTGTACAAGTTGGTGCTTGTACATCTGGCAGTTGTAGCTTCCATTCAGTAGGTGTTGAAGAAAAAGAGGTAGCAGCCTCATCTTGGTTGTAGCTCAAATAAAATAAGAATGTAAAGAGGAGTTGGAGCTTGCCTTTCATTCATAAGAAGAAGAGGTTTTTCCCTTTTGGGTTTCCTCATGAAAAATCATTGTGTCACTTTTTTATTTATTTGATTGTCTATTTATTGGTTAAATGTATTACTGCAAGTTAAATGTTAAAGGCATGATTTATTGATTAATAAGTAATCTTCTTATCAAATGAAAGAAATTTTATACAACTGATTCACCCCCCCTCTCTCAGTTGACATATCTTGTTCAACACTATCTCGTACCAAAGGAGTTTTTTTTGTATAACGATAACCAACTTTGCAATTCATAACCAAACAGGAGAAATTAAACCAGAAACATGCCAAGTGGATAGATTTTATGCAAAATTTCACTTTTGTTATTAAACATATTTCTGGAAATGATAACAAGGTTGTTGATGCACTGAGAAGGATAATTTTGATTCTGCAAGAATTCTAGGTCAAGACCTTGGGATTTGATAATCTTAAGGAAATGTACCACAGTGATCCAGATTTTGGAGAGGAATATGAAGTGTGTGTGAATCCTGTACTCAGAGACAGAAGCCAGTGGGTCGAATATCTAATTCAGGATGGGTTGTTGTTCAAAGGATGCCAGTTGTGCATACCAAGGTTCTCAATGAGGAAGAATTTGTTGAAGGAAAATCATAGTGGAGGTCTAGCCGGACATTTCGGCCATGACAAAACATTTTCCTAATTAAACAATTCATATTATTGGCTAGGTATGAGAACAGAGGTGAAGAGGTTTGTGAACAATTGTAAGATTTGTCAGTGTGCAAAGGGGAAGAAGTTGAACACTAGATTTTATCAGCCATTGCCTATTCCAGAGAGGACTTGGGATGCAATAAACATGGATTTTGTGTTTGGATTTCCAAGGACACAAAGAGGAAGATATTCCATATTTGTGGTGGTGGAAAAATTTTCGAAGATGGTACACTTTATCCCATGCCAGAAGACCAGTGATGTGACACATGTTGCGAATTTTTTTTCCAGAGAAGTTGTGAGACTCCATGGATTGCCCAGGAGTATAGTTTTAGACAGGGATACCAAAGTTATTGGTCATTTATGGAGGACATTATGGAAAAATTTGGGGACAGAGCTATCTTTTAGTTTTTCATATCATCCACGAACGGATGGACAGCCCAAAGTGGTGAATATAAGTTTGGGATATTTTTTGAGGATTTGGTCATTGAACACCATAGTTAGTGGGATCAGATTCTAGCACAAGCTGAGTTTGCATATAATGACTCAGTGAACAGAAGCACTAGGAAAAGTCAATTCCAAATCATGTATGGAATGAATCTGAGAGGATTATAGGAGTTGATAGATCTGAATCAGAGTGAGTTTAGGAGCGTCAGAGCCGAAGATTTCACTGCAGAGATGCAGGAACTTCATAATCAGATCAATGAGAAGTTGAAGAAGAGAAGCAGTGAATACAAGCGCAAAGTTGATCAGCATAGGAGAAAACTTGAATTTGAAGCTGGAGATCAAGTCCTAGCACATCTAAGGAAAGAAATATTCCTGAGGGGAACATACAATAAACTAAATCTAAAAAAGATAGGACCGTGTAGAATCTTGAGAAGATTTGGGGAGAATGCCTATGAAATAGAGCTTCCAGATGATGTGGGTATATCGCCCATATTCAATATTCCAGACCTGTATCTGTATAGGGAAGATAGGATTGGAGGGTCAGAATATCAAGGAGAGATCTAGTGGAGAAAGAAGATGCATGTAGGAGAGAAGATGCAAATGGAAAATATCATAGATCAGGGAGTTGGTAAAAACACCCAAACGAAGACATATTTTGAATATTTAGTGAAGTGGAAAGGATGACTAGTAGAAGATTCCAGTTGGGTTGGTGAAGCGGATATCCAGAAGCATGGAATATCGATGCAGGAGCTCATGGACAGGAGTCCATGATTTTTTCAGCCAAGGGAGTATGATGCAGGAGCATCGCCAACAAAGCACAAGCGGGAGACAATTGGGCACATCAACGCATATTTTGAAATGTTTTGAATTTCAAAGATCGGTGTATTAATGTAATATCTGACAAAGATTTTTGAGTTATGAAATCTTTAATGATCGGAGGTTGAACCATCGCATAATATCGGTGGGGAATGTATTTTGTTTTATGAGATGGATCATAGTACATATCTGGAGCTTGTGCTCTTATCTGTTTGACTCGATATTTATTGTAATAAATGTTAAGTAGTTGATAGCATTTAATTCTGATAGGATAGCACAGAGTAGTTGGAGGGAAGAAATCAAGCGAGTCCCTTTGTATAAAACTTTGTATTATTTCCTAGTAGAGTTTGGTTGGAGGCTACTGAATCTAATGTATAGATTTCCATTATAAGCCAAGAGCCGAGAGATACAGAGAAACACTGTATGAATGTATGCAAGTTTTAGTTGAAAGAATATAACAAAAGAATGTTATTCCAAATGGGTGTTGTTATGTGTCTGTCTGAATGAATGGTAGACTTTGTGTTTAATTTCAATTCTTTGTTATTTCTCATTCTTATATCCATGACCACATTTTCATTGTTGAATGTATGAGTCACTTTGAAGAGTAGATAAGTTTCAATTGTTTCTCTTCATTGAGAGAGTGCAAGGTGTGGATAGTGTCCACAAGAAGTGCATGACCGAGTCTAGTTCGAATCGAAATCTCATAAGAGATAACGAGAACCTGTGTGTATGCAAGGCCTACATTGACGTCTGCAAGGAGTGCATGACAGAGTTTTCATATTTGAAATCTCCAGAGGGATACTGTGATTTCAGTCACGGTAGATAGAAGCGGTTGGAGAACAATCATAAGAAGTGTGAAGCCATCCTTAAGGAGAATTTAAGTTTTGGATGAAAGTCTATTGCAAGGTGTGCACAGATTGGGATTTTGACTAAGTGTCGAAGGAGGTGTTCAGAGGAATAAGAGAAGGTAGAAGAAGAAAATCTCAGGAGGGAGAACGGTGGAAATTCTTCAAGGAGAGGAGTCCTCGGAGTCTTCACTAAGTCAGTGGACATCTTTTTTCAAGGAAGAGACGAACGATCCCAGACTGTCAGATATGGAAACTTTACGTGGAGGATAGTTGTTAGGTGTTTCAACACTTTGAAATTAGAAACGTGGGAAGGCTTGATGGAAGCGAAGTTGCGAAGTCAGAAGTCGCTAAAAGAACCTTGGTCGTTGATCGCAAAAGGATCACATGGAAATGGATTTAGGAATTCAGGGTTCAGGAATTTAGATGTTTGTGAGCGAAAGATCTAGAGTTTCACGAGGTCATGAAACTTGAACCATAGTGGGGCCGATGGATCTTAGAGATGTGTGGCAGAAGTTTGGAAACTCAAAGAAGAGCACTTCGGGGAAGGATAAAGGAAGAGTTCAGGATATCCCTGAAGTCTGAATCGTGAAGGGGTAGACCCACGGTTATAGTCATGGTCACCGGGAGGAAAAAGGGACCCAAAGAGTCACTTCGACTCAGTATTTTAAACGATCCAAGACTGGGAGGTCGAGAATCCCTTTGGAGGGAAGGAGGTCTGTACCATTTTACTATAAATAAGAATATCATCAAAGAAATCTAAGACAGAAAAGGATGGAAGACATGATTCATAAGACTTTGGAAAGTGGAAAGAGCATTACACAATCCAAAGGGAATTACCAAGAATTCATAATGACCCTCATGAGTGCGAAATGTTTTATTGGGAATGTCTTCATCTTTCATGTGGATCTGGTGGTAGCCAGAACATAGATCCAATTTGGTGAAGTATTGAGCACCACTCAATTCATCCAAGAGGTCATCAATGAAAGGAATGGGGAATTTGTCTTTGATTGTGAGTTTTTTTATGGAGCGGAAATCAGGACACATGTGCCAAGTACCTTCTTTCTTGAGTACCATGACCACAAGGGAATAATAGGGGCTAGTACTGGGATAGATAACATTGGATTCAAGTAATTCATGAACAATTTTCTCAATTTCATTCTTCTGTAAAAAGGAATGGCGATAAGGTCGAACATTGGGAGGAAGACTACCTAGGATGAGAGGGATGGAATGATCATGGACGCCACAGGAAGGGGGAATTTCTTTGGGGGTGGTAAAAAAAAATTGGTGGTGGGAGAGGATAGATTGGAGGTTGGGATGCATAGAAGGTATCTCAACAACATGAATGGAGTGGAGTTGGGAGATAATTCCCGAATAACCTTTTTTCATGAGCTTTTCCATGCAACGGGAACTGGTCATCTCAGGGGAGCCTGATGTGATTCCTTGGAACTTATACTATTGTCCCTTATGTTGGAATTGCATGGTTAATTCCTTAAAATCCATGAGAATGGGGCTGAGAGTATGTAACCATTCAACACCAAGAACAATGTCACAACCACCCATGTCTATAGAAAACATATGGGATTTCAGGGAATACTAACCAATTTGGATTCACACATTTTCACATCATCCCTCACATTTCATGGAACCACCATTGGAAATCATGATTTGAAAATTATTGACTTCATGGATGTAACAATTGACTTATTGGGAAATGCAGCGATAAATAAATTTATGGGTGCTACCACTGTCCACAAGGATGATGACTTTCCTATTTTTTATGTAACCAATTAATTTGAGAGTCTGGGGAGCAGAGAAGCTAGTGAGGGAATCAAGAGAAATCATTGATTCAACTTCAGGTGGGTCAGAGAGTGGAGTGAGGTCAGATGGTGGTGGTAGTTCCTCCATGGGAGGAACAACAACATCTTCTTCAGAAATATCCTCAGACATAGCCATAAAAATATTGTTTTCCTTACACTTGTGCCCGGGAAAATATTTGTCATCACAATTATAACAAAGACCCTTGAGTTGACGTTCGACCATTTCATCCCTGGTTAATTTCTGGATCTTGAGGGGAGTTGCAGAAGGGGAAAAATGGGTGGGTTTAGGGAAGGGAGGAAAGGAAGGCTTGTGGGTCTGGGAGGACACAATATGTTGGGCTTCCTTAGCTCGTTGAATAGCTTCCAACCAAGTTTGGGGGTGTKCCATGAGAACATGGGCACGAATTTCTTCTTTGAGGCCACTGATAAAKCATTCCCTAAAGAAAGCATCTGACATGCCCTCTATTCTGAAATCCAAGTGCTCAAATGCAGCAATAAAGTCTTCCACTATCCCATACTTCTTTATCTTGGTCAAACAGCCTAAATGGTGGGTGTCAGAGTCAAAGCGGTCATAACGTTTGGCCACAAACTGTGTACAAGCAAGATACCCTTGGCATGCATTTTTTCTCCATTGCCACCATTTCCATTGCTCCAGATCCATATGTAGGACACCATAATGAAGCTTGGATAAATCATCAGTAATTCCATGCAAAGAGAAATAATGTTCCATTTGGGTGACCCATCTTGTAGGATCTAATGCATCAAATTTGTTCACCTCAATTCTAGGAGGGGGGAGGTCTCAGGAAAAGTGGGTAGTATGAGGGCCTTGGCAATGGGAAGATTCATGGTCATCTTGATAAAATGGTTGTTCAGAAGAGGAAGGGTTCTAGGATTGTCCTAGGAAATGTTCTTTGAGGTCTTTGAGGTAGGAACATTGTTCCTTGAGGTCTTTGATGTGGGAACATTGTTCCTTGAGGTCTTTGATGCGGGAACATTGGTCCTTGAGGATATCAATAGTTGAATTGATGGAGCTAATGTTGGAAGTGAGTTGCTTGATGGCGTCCTTGTGCTTATGGTTTTCAACAATCAATGCATTGAGATATTTGGCTCGTGTGGTAGTCATTTGGACAAAGGAGAAGGAAAATGTTATAGGGGAAACAAAAGGGGTCTGGAGGGGTGGATAGAACCATGGAGAAAAAAGGGTGTCAAATGATAAGTACAACTGCGATTAGGGAGAAAAGGGGGATCCAAAGGGATAGGATACAAATAAGGGTGTTGAAGATGGGTTGGATCCACAAAATAAATTGGGTTAAAAATGATAGGTATCACTGGAATTAGGGAAAAGAGAGGAACCGAGTGGGATAGGTCCCAAATAAGTGTGTCGGCAGGACCACTATACTCATTTTTTTTACTTCTATGGAGTTATACTCCGAATTGAATAATATTGCAGTGACGAAATGCTCAAATTCTTAACAAGAAGAAATGTGTAGTAATTTCGCAACTAGAATGCAGAAGGCATAGTTGCGCGGCAATAGATCTTGTCTATTTTGTTTTTGTTTTCGTCCCAAGGGTTAGGGTATTTATGGTTTCTACATACAATGGTTTTCCCTATGCTATAGCTCTCTAATATACATGCGAGATCCAACAGTATTACTTGACCCAATATCTCAGGGAACGAAATAATGAGGCTAGACTGTTCCCTTAGTCGTACTACCTGACTACCAAGGTATTAGAGATTATATTCCTGAGTGTTGTTTTCAGTGGAACTATAGCAGTCAGGAAACCAATCGGTTTATCTACATAGGGCATCAAGAGATCTAGGCCAATCTGTATACATGTGTTGTCTGATGCACTACCACTCGAAGGGGTACCAACAGGGGTTACAAGGGTGGGAAACATATGTGCTCTTAAGTACTACTTGTATTTCCTATGTGTATGACTCCCCGACCGCGGGTTTATGCATGTAATGACATATCTCTGTAGTTTTAAGATGTTGAAATACATCTCTACCATGAAAAAAAAATAACCGACAAATTTGTGCCAAGGAAAGTGCTCTGATACCACTTGCAGTATTCCAGATATAAAATAGTATGCATAACAAAAATATTTTAGCTAGAAGTGGAAGAACAACAATGATATAACCATAACAATACCAGAATAATACCATAATAACACCAGAAATAGCACCTTGATTAATGATATCAATGTTCACTTGCCTCGTTGAGGGGGAAACCTCAAGGAGAGCAACACTCTATTACAATAATATCCAAGACAATATTTATCATACCCTCTACTTCTATTTATAATAAATCTATCTATCCAAAAGAACAATCTAGAGGAAGATCCTTCTAGAAGCGGAAGCTTCTATTAGGTCTTCTTACATTTGACTTATTCTTCCTTATTGCTAGGCCTTATTAATATTGGTCTTTATTACATGGAATTATATTATTCTACCTACATGAGGGGTTAAGGAGGTTAGGTCCCTAACAGGAAAACTCTGGAAAAAGGTCATGGTTGAAGAAATGGCATCCTTGGACAAGAATGAGGTGGGATCTAGTGGAGTTTCCTATTGGAATAAATCCCATTGGAAACAAATGGGTGTTTAAAAAGAAGATGAATGTGGAAGGCAAAGTGGAGAAACACAAAGCTCGGTTCATAGCAAAAGGTTATTCCTAGGTAGAGGGAATTGACTTTGGTGATATTTTTTATCCTATTTCCAAGTTATCTTCAATGAGATTTATTTTATTTGTTGATGTTGCGTTTGATTTTGAAGTAGAACATTAGGATGTGAAGACAACATTCCTTCATAGGGATCTGGAAGAAGAAATCTACATGAAATAGCCCGAAGGCTTTGTCATGAAGGGAAAGAAAGAGTTGGTATGTAAGCTAAAAACGTCCCTGTATGGGTTAAAGAAATCACCAAGGATGTGGTATTAAAAATTTGATACTTATGTGTTGGGACTTGGCTTCACAAGGAGCAAAGTGGATCACTACGTGTATTTCAAATTAATCAGTGATCATGTTATTTATTTTGTCGTGTATGTGGATGATATGTTGCTGATAGGAAACAACAAGGAGATTATTCAGGATGTAAAACCTCAGTTTTCCTCTAAATTTGACATGAAGGATCTTGGTGCTTCAAATTTCATTTTGGGCATGGAAATTAAAAGAGATAGGGAAAAAAGAAACTCTGGTTAAATCAGAGGAAATATTTCGAGACAATGTTGCATAGGTTTAATATGCATGAATGTAAATCGATCAAGGTTCATATTCCTGTAGGTGTAAATTTATATGTGGATCAGTGTCCCAAGACATAGAAAGAAGAAGAGGATATTTCTTGTGTTCCATATGTGAGTATGGTTCACAGTTTGATGTATGCAATGGTCTATACTAGACCGGACATTGCACATGCAGTGGGATTTTTGATAAGGTATATGTCAAAACCAGGGAAGGAGCATTGGACAACAATAAAGAGTGTTTTCAGGTATTTGTGTGGCACTACTAGTTATGGATTGTACTACCAAGGAATACCAATATTAGAGAGAGTGTTGAAAATACATGGGTTTTTTGATACAGACTAGATTGGAGATCTATATCACAAAAAATATATAAGTGGGTATATGTTTAACTTGTTTGGATGATCAATCAGTTGGATGAGAAAACGACAGTCTGTAGTGGCACTCTCAACTACATAAGTTGAATACATGGAAACCACTCATGCAAGCAAGGAAGAAGTACATTTATAGAGATTTTGTTTAGGTGTTGGGTTGGTACATCAAGTTATAAGGATATATTGTGATGGTTAGAGTGCAATCTTCATGGAAAATAATTTAGGTTATCATTCAAAGACAAAGCATATTGATGTTCAATATCACTTTGTGAGAGACATGGTTGAAGAAAATATTTTTTTTCTAATGAAGGTGGACACTTTGAAGAATGTTGCAGATTCATTAGCAAAACAAGTGAGCACTGAGAATTTCTCTTGGTGTAGAGGATATATGGGCATTGATGCCCTTGATTGTCCACAATGTAACCATGTAACCCCTTGTATGAAAAGAAAACAACAAGTGGGAGAATGTTGGGTATGTGTTATATTATTTACATGAATAGATCTAGTGTTTTCATTGTGTTGGGTGTGGGGGAGGGTTAGAGGGGGGGGAATATCCCCCCCATACCTAGGGGTCACAGGGTGGTGGAGCCCCCGAAAAAAAATGGCATTTTTTGCATTCATTTTTTGGCAGTTTTTCGGCACATGGTTTTCAACGATGGTTCTCTGATTCTGGTTAAAGAATTAGGTTTGTTGACCAATTTGGGTCAATATATTAGGGGATTGGATGCCGCAGGATCCTATATATGTATTGTATTATAAACAATGAAGATATGATTAATATATATATATAGGTGTGGCTCTAAACATGTTGTTGGTTTTCCCGATTTGGGTTTCCAGGGTAAAATCTCTATGTAATGTGTTTGTCATTGTATATTTTTTATTATTATTAAGAATCTATTTGCAGTAATTTATTGTGCAAGATTAAAATATACAACCCTTACCATTTATACCTTTATTCCTAGTTGATATGGAGTATTTTTTGAATATCTTCTTAATGTCCCCATAATCCAATTAGAAGATATCTCCATTTGACAGGATATTCAGTGTCTCCATGAGTTCTTCTCTCACTCCTCTGAGCAAGACAAGTTTTAGTGAATCTTCATCCAAGGTGAAATTGGGAGCTCTCTTGTTGCTAAGCTAAAACATTTCCTCAAATTCTTCCAAGGATTCATTCTCCCATTGGGCCATACAAAATATTTCAACTCTTGTGTATCTTGCCTTGCAATAGTCCATATACTTGTTACTAAAAGTTTTCTTCATTTGATCCTATATGGTAATGTTGTTACCTTATAGACTCATGAACCACCTCAAGATTGATTCCTTCCATGTAGAGGGAAAAGGCTTGATTTTTTTCTCATCTGAAGTGTAATCATGGGTCATGCACAAAACTACAAACTCAAACAAGAAGGTGTCAAGGTATTTTGTAGTAAGGCCATGGAAGTGAGGAAGGGTAGATGGGTTGATTTTTTTTGTTTTCATTTCTACATTGGTTTCTCGAATGGGAAACTCAAATATTTCTTCTTAATCTCCATCATAAACCATTGTGTGGTGAGATGGGGATCCTTCTTTCTCTAGATATTCTCAAAATATTTCCATTCCTCCTTTGAGAAATCCA
>SNQJ01S0044216.1:0-23852 GCA_010110895.2 Picea sitchensis
ATATCTTTTAATGCCTATGACTACTGTTGTAACTATTGATATGCTGGTTACATATATCAATACATTGGTTAAGCTATGGATATCGGTGGCTACATTGGCACATAGTTAAGTTTGGTATTGATTCCCTTTCGATTGCGCATGCACTTACCATGTTCATTGGTCAACCAATTGATGCGTTGTTGAGCTTTGTTGTAGGGGATATTATAGCTGTAAACACCGGCCTCCTTACCATGAATTACGTTGTTCCTCATTTGCCACGCTCATGCTCACTAATATGGTGGGTTCCTATTTTGCAAAATGAATTCCCAAGGATGATGATATTGCAGTTGTTCCGTCTCAGGTTGTAAATGCCAAATGTATGGTTCGGTTGTTTGGATATGAATCATGTCCGTTTACATCACGTATTTGGATTGCTTTGCAATGTAAAGGTGTTGATGTGCATGTTGTGTGGCTAACCTCTGATAATGATGTGAGAGATAAGAAGATTGGAATCGCTTTCTTTCATAAGACCAGATGTGAATTTGCCCATCCTTTAGTATGAATTGGATGCGATTTTTGGGTCTTCTGATGTCATTTTGGCAATAACATTGAAACAAAATTTCGGAATCCACGTCTGGTTCCTGATAGACCCATGGCTGATATAACTTTAGATTGGGTGGTTTATATTCGGAATATTTTCTCACCATTGGCACGGCAGGAACTACAGCTGAAGCTTGAAACGTCATTTGCAATATCGAATGGGGGGATTATGGAATACAGTGACAGGGGAAGTTATTTCTTTGGTAATGTTTTTAGTCTGGCAGATGTGTATTTTATTCCATTTCTTTATATGGCATTCCCATTGCAACATTTTAGAGGAATTGAAATCATTCCAGTGCACTATCACCTGCAGAATTATCGTGGACAAATGCTAACCTGTCCCTTTTATCGCCCTATTCAAATTGACATGGATTTGCTGGTTAGTTTTATTTCCAAAACCTTAGCTGAAAGGGTACCCTCTTCACTCATGACATTGACAGTTCTGCAACATCTTAGAGCATTTTGTGCCACATGGAGAAGGTCGTTCGTTTTGCAGATGAATTAGCTGTGTTCAAGAAAGAGGGGTTTAAGGTTATAGAGTCATGTTGAAATTGATCTGATGGAGGTGTACATGACTCAAAATATTAATGTTGATCTATTGGCATATTCTCCATCGGCTGGTGAGGCTTTGACTGGTAAGTATACAGATCCTGATTGTATAGCAGCAGAGAAAAGGAGGTTTAATCTCTTTCCAGGATACAAGCTGTTGGGCGTCTACAGGAAAATCGATACAAAGGATTGGCTTAAGAAACACTCTTACATATGGACGAGATAGGACCCCAGGTAACTCTCATGAGATTCAAGCAAGAGATTACTCTGTTTCTAGAAAAATGAACAAAGAACCTACAAAGGATATTCAAAAGAATCTACTGATCTACCAGGTGGCTCATTATTGGAGCTTGATTCAAGTCACAAAGGTGAAGTGAGAGAAGCACACAACACTGTTTCAAGAACCCTTGGGAATAGATTTGTCCCTGAAATCGCTGTAAATGATTATACACAGCAGTTCGCCTACTTTGAGGATAAAGAAGATGACAATGGTAGATCTGACAGCGTGGAGTGCAGTGGTTTTGATGATACCCCTAGTGGAGACTGTGAGTAGTGTTGTTTTATTGAAATTGACATTTTTGTTCTGGATCACAGCAGTAACATGGATCTGCACAGCCCACCAAATGGGTCATATATTCTACTAGTGTGATTACCAAACAGAAAAAGATAAAATCAATACTTAACAAATTAACACCTCAAAACTTGGATAGACTTTTTGTACAGGTCAAAGAAAGGAACATTGATTCTGCACTTTGTTTTACTGGAGTGATGTCTCATATTTTTTGACAAATCCCCGATGGAGCCAACATCTTGTGAAATGAAAATTTTAAAGGCTGCGATACACAATAATGCATGAATACATCAAGAGATTGCTTGGAGAGTACCAAAATTCAGATACCGAGCATGTAGAAGCTCTGTGCAAACTGATGAGCACTATTGGTAACATGATTGATCATCCAAAGGCCAAGGAGTACATTGATGCATACTTCTCGTGACTCTTTGTCTCATCGAGGATATCTCGATTTTTTTGACAAAGCTTCCCATTACCAACATTTGAAATGTATGAAAAATTTTGTTTCCAATTAGTTGCCGAAGTGCCCGAATTTTATAAAGACAATGAAAAGTTATATTCAAGAGAGAAAAGACCAAGAATGCACATGAGAATGCTAGGAAACATATGGTTCATAAGTGAGCTTCACAAAGGAAGCATGTTGACTATAAGAATAATGCATGAATACATTAAGATTGTTTGAGAGTGCCAAAATCCATGACACTGAAAGCATGAAGAAGCTCATAAGTAAACCGATAAGCACTCATTGGTAATTGATCATCCAGCTAAGGAGTATTACTAATTCATACACTTTGATAGGATGGGCACAAAATTGGATTTGAATGTGAGAATGCAAAGGAAGTACCCACATCACAATGTCAAGAAGCCTATCTCATGGGCCATTCAAGGAACATTTTAAGGATAACCATCTTTGTCACGCCGGGTTACCGGTGTATAAGTCTCGTGATCCGTGGCAAAGATTTTCATCTTTTCCCTACACTCATTTTTAGATAGATTTTGCATATATTTATTTGATATTTGTTTTAAATTGAATTAGATTAAATTAACTGCTTTGTTCTAAATTAGCATATAGGGTTTGGTTTGAGCCAGAATTAAATGCTTGCTTTTAATTAGTAATTAAATCTTGTTTTTATGATTTGAACATTTTTCATTAGTTTATTTGATTTAAAACGCCTGTCCCTTTCAATTAGAACAAAATTTTACAATCACCGCCGATTTTGTAGCTAGTCTACAGGACCAGATGTTTAGCCATTTTATCAAGAAATATCCATATAACTTGATTTTTTTGTGTCTATTACAGGCAAATCTGAATTTGTTATGGATATGAGGAGCGGTTGAAAGATATCTTGGAGATTTCCCTTACATTTTTAGTTACTTAGTTTTAGAGATTTTGGGATTATTCCCATTGTGTAAACTGCCATCATTATTCACAAGGATGTTTTACCTTGAGAGAAACTTATATAAACCTATGGTTTTGTACAATTAGACATCCCTACTTGGGAGAACAAGGATATGTAATGCTTATTCAAACCTGAGGTATCTGATTGTTTGTTATAGCTTTTGCTTCTCAACACATTGACACTTTGTTCCAAGTTTTGTATATCATCTTGTCTCTGGTTTAGTATTACTTTTGCTATCTAAATCAATTCAAGTGATATAATTTCTTATTATTTATGCATACCACATGTTACTCTCAATTTGATAAAAGACACAACAATTAAAGGATTCAGCTTATAAATGATAGCTTGACTTTATGAATTGAATTATCATATATGAATTTGTCGTGATTGTAGGTTTCCCCTTGCATGAATTCATAATCTAAAGATTTTTATGATTTCTTTTATGTCTCTTTTGTCCCAGAACCCACTTCCGTGAAGCATTATAGCTTCCATCCCTTCTACAGAAGCTTGAGGGCTAAATGGTGTGATTTTCCCTCCTCCAAACAGCCATCAAGCCATCACACCTGTGGCAGATTTGGAGCATTTTAGGTTTGTTTGTCAATTATTTGATTAGTATAATAGCTAGTAATTGAGTTGTATTAGATCGCCTAATTTCAGCTTTTAACTTACTCTCTTATTCATAAATTATAAAAATTAAAAAGAGCTATCCTTCACTGCTTTAGGACGTTAGCACATCGCTTCACGGGTTTTATTTAAATCTGTAGATTGTATATAATGCACATTTGTGAATAAATTGTAATTAATTTTAATAATTAGGCAAATTTCTTGGATTTGAGTTATTATAATCATAGTTAGTATCTTGTAAATATATAATAGTTAGTAGTTTATAGTTAAATTAGTATAGTTATTTGAGCTTGCTTTATTAGTTTCTAGCTCTGAAGGTTTAGATTATTTAGCTCGCATCACTTTCTTGGTTTCCTTACTTGAGACCTCGTGAGGCCAACCTGAGCCTAAACTCGGCCGTGGTGGTCCATTCAAACCAGGCTTGCCATTTAGACAACTCCTGACTCTGCTCCACTCTCCTGACTGGACTACCACTCATCACAACAGGAGTAAAGACTTTGTGATTCAATTGTGATATGATTGTTATGGTATAATAGTTCTTGCATGTTTGAGTTAGCATTCATATTGATCGGTTGTGGAGCATGACTAATCTATTGGAGATCTTGGAAGTATTGTGACTAGTTGTGGTAAGTTTGGACAATTAGAGGCAGAAGAGAATGATATATATTGGTTGCAGAGGATATAAGTTAATCTTGAAGGATAAACCTCCTAAGGTATAATGGTTGTTGTATACCTCGCCATGTACATACAAGTGGTTTTAGTGAGCTAGGGTGCTGCATTAACACGCTGGTCAGACTCATCGAATGTGTCAATGCACCTACTGCGGTAGATTGATATCTATTGAGATTGTTTCATCTCTACCAGGCCGAGGGGTGCTAAATCTCGCATGATAGAGTCAATTCTCAGAGAGTTGTACTTTATTCAAATTGTTGCTGAAAACCTCCTGCGATTGTGGTCCGTAATAAAATAAAATTGTACATACATCTTTCATTCCTTTTGTGTTCCTTGTGGTGATGACTTGTTGATGATATATTTTTGATATATGTTGTTGATATGTGTTCACATCTAACCTGTTATAATGACAACAATGAGTAATGAGCAAAATGTTGAATGCTAACTAATGAGTTTTGTGTAAGAGGGAAGTTTTGGGGAAAAGAGGCCCACACTCATTCACCCCCTCTAAGTGTGTGGTAGGTGTGTGTCCAACAATTGCATGGGATCCTCATGGCATATGAAATGAGGACAGCTAAATAAATACCATCAAAGAAAGAAGAATCCTTCAAATCCTCAAATAAGACAAAGAATAGAGAGCACAAATCAAGTGATAACTTCAACAATGAATTAGATGTAGATGAAGCAAATTTCAGGAGAAAACACAAAAGGGATATAAAAAATACAAAGGTAAGCTGCCTTTTAAATGATTTAATTGTGGAGAATTAAGACATTTTGTTGATGAGTGTTTGTATGTAAAGGATGAAAATAGTGATGATGAAGAATATCATAATGAAAAGAAAGGGAGAAACATCATCAACAAAAAAAAAAATCCACAAGAACAAGCATGAAAACAAGAATAACTTTTATAACCATAAAATATTCTCTGCTCAAAAGCAGTTAGTGACTTGTCTAAATAAAGTAGTGAAAAATCCCAATGGAAAATAAAACAAATATTGATGAAGAAAAGGGAAAGAAACAATGGTTTCAAGAAGAGGAAAATGTCAAACAAATGGGAAAGTGGATCTTGAAGAAGAAATCATGTGTGCCTTAAGACAAAATAAAGAATCTTATGAAAAATGTTTTGAAACAAAAAGATAAGTTGAATAAATATGAAGAAGAGGGTCATGATTCAAACCAAAATATAATAACCTTTGAAGAAACAAAAAATTCTATCATGAACCCAAAGGTTCAATTAGAAGAAGCAAGAAGGATGGAAGAAGCGGTGAGAATCCAACTGAATAAAAAAGAAGAAAACTTCAAAGAGATAGAATCTAAAAAATATTAAGAAAGGAACCGAGAAAAAAAACTATTAATTTGAATAGAATCTTGAAGCTTGAAAAGAGTATGGAAACCTTCGACAATATCATAAATTGTGTTCTGATCCATTCATTAAGCCTGGTCTTGGATATGATGTTGTTGTTTCCTCCCTACCTACAACTAGCCTTGCTACAACTAGGGAAATTTTATTTGTTGCAGGAGGAGTTCATACTGGTTTTCTAGAAGAACAACCTATTATTGATTGTGCTTAATAAATTGATGAGTTGTGTGTTCCTCACATTTAATTTGAGCATGTTACATACACATTTGCCCATATGTCGTTTTTCTACTCATATAATCAACTTGACCCCTCGGTCTACTTTCCGGTCATATACAAATACAAAAAATATGTGCCCTATCATTATCATCACCATAAAAATCAAAGGAAAGGAAATCATGCTTTGATATCCTTGTAGAAGAGATGTGAAAGACATAATTGTGAACCAATAATTTAATCGCTGTGATAGATTGTGGTTGATTAATGGATGGTTGTGGAATCATTTGAACAAATATTTGATGACTTCATATCATTGTGTATCATCACATGTACAGTCATGCAATGATATTCTTACTGACTGATAATTTTCTTGGAAGTGGTCGATCAAGGATCGACCCAACATGACAAATGATTGGAGTTTCATTGAGTATTCGACTATTGATTTTTTAATGGGTTTTCTATCGAATGGACTTTCAGAAAAATATTATCATATTTATTGATCCTTCGTTGGGGAATACTTGAATTTGTTTATATTCAAACCCAACTGATGTCTTCTTGTTGACTCGACTATTTCTTGTTCAATCAACTTGGATTTGCTGAGACCAAACCAACCATGTTCGACTATTGTTGGAGATGTACTACTACTTATATTGGATACAAATACCTTCTAGATTGATAGATACTGATTATATTGCATTGTTGGTGATAGATTTTAGAATTCTTTAGGAGTGTTGATTTATTGTGTTTGAGAAAAAACATTTGTGAGAAAAAATTAAAGGACATGAAATTGGGAGTAATATCCATCTCATCAAGACACTAAATGCTTAAGGAGAAGCACACTTGGGGAGAATATATCTACACTCCATGTCAAAGGGGGAATGTTTCATACATGGGGATAATTTTTTCTATTCATCAAAGAGTTGTAGACAGGGAAGAGTTGTAGATAGGGGTATAATTATTTCTATCCCTGGTAGACTATGTGTTTCTGCAAGTTTTCTATCAATGAAGGGGGAAATTTTGAATTATTTTCATTTATGTCAAATAATTTATAACATTAAAATAATAATAACATTTCCAAGATATATATATATATATATATATAGGTTTACAAGTATATTAAAAAGGGGGTGTAGGTGAAAAAGAAAAAAGTGAATGGTGGTTTCAAAACCCATGGGTTTGGGGTATTTTTCCATGGTATTGGGAATTAATTATTTAACAAAGGGACATGTCCCTTCATGAATGGTTATGAAAAGTATAAAAAGAGAAAGTATTGAGAAAAAAAATTGTGTCTAAAAAATGGATGAGAAAAGATTGAATATCATTCCAAAGGGGAAGAGATGTGAAATCAATTTCAAAATATCCTTCGAATTTTTGTGATAAATTATGTTCTGGGACATTTCAGACCTTGAAATGTTTATTGTCTAGAGGAGATATATTATGTATGTTTGTAAAATTGCATATGGTATCTCTATACTTTTTGAGATATTCCTCATGGAAGTTAGGGTTCCTCAATGCTCCTCAAATCAATTTCAAATATTTCATCTTGGAAATTTTGTTATACTTTATTGTCTGATATGTTTCATACCTTCAAAATTTCTACATGGAGGGAGGATCTTAGTTTATTTCCGTAAAAAATTGTAGATGTTGTTTCACATAAATTGAGAGATATTCCCCTGGGAAGTTAGGGGACTCTCACCTTGAAATCAGCCTAAATAGGTCACTTTGTAATTTTCACTATAAATTATTTTTGGGACTCTTCCTAATATGCAATTTTAGTATAATAGAGGAAACACACATGGCACTTCAGTAAAAAGGTACATGTTGGTTCATTGCACCCTCAGATATTCTGCAGTTAGGGTCTCCAAATGTCTAAAATCCCATTTCAAGAAGGTTAGTTTCAAATTTTCACTATAATTTATTTCCAGAGACTCTTTTCCATTATAAATATTTACGTAACAAAAGAAGAGATATGCCTCAGAAAATTTAGATGGTTCTCTTTACTTTCCTGATATATTTTCTTTCTGACGTTATACTTTGAATGGTCCCAAGATCAATTTCAATCATGTCACACTTTCACTATAACTTCTTTCTAGGACTCTTCAAACTGTAAAAATTTCAAAGAACATAAGAGTTTTACAAAAGTACCTTAGGTATAAATTTTAGAATCATATTTGAAAAATATGATATAATGGATGTTGTCAAGTTTTTCTCTTAGGAAGAGACCCAAACAACAAGCTTTGGGAAAGTAGTCATTTGGAAATTCAAATTTTGGTCGAACCTAGTAAGACGTAAGTAGTGAGTAGGTCTTGAAGGAAGAAGTAGCATAGACCTCGTAATTTCAAGTAGAAGAAACTATAGACTGTGAATAAATAACAAGAAGACTCAATGAAGGTTGGTGCAACTCATGGATTGGTGTCTCTTGCTAAGTTGGTTCTTACTGATGGGGATTGATGTCTTGAGTAGATTGGTCTCTACAAATATCTATAATATATTGGTGTCTCTTTCAAGTCGGTGGTTAGAAGTGGGTATTAATATATCTGTGATTTTCATGAATATTTGTAAGATATGTGTCCTTTGCTAAGGCTGTTACTTTAGGGGTGGGATTGGTTACTATAAACATTTGTAAGAGTAGGTTGGTGCCTTACCGTGATTTTAAAATTGGGATTGTATCCAAGAAAGTTAGAAAACATGACCCCAGAGTAATAAAATAAACAAATTAAACAAAACACAAGACACACACACACAAGAGAGACACAGATTTAATGGAGCCCACCCAAGCAGGGCTATGTCCACCGTGAAATTGCCGTGGGTCCTTCCTTTATTATTATCCAAAGAAAATGAAGGGATACAACCCACAAGACACCCAACTTCCTCTCTTCTTCTCTCTACTCTCCTCCTCGTATCACAATATTCCCCATCATCCATAGTCGTAATACATTTACCTCATAAAAAAAGGGTTTCCTTATAGGGAAAAAAACCCTAACATAATCTCTCACCCTAGATCTGAACCCTTATAATGAATGGTCTAGATTTCATAATGAAATTACAATACACTTTTACATAAGCATGATATTTCACCAACCCCCGCTTGCCTCTGTGACCCCCAAATGAGGGAGGTTCTACCCCCTGCCAAGCAGAGGGGTGGGCCTCTACACTCCCCCTCACAAGTGGAAGAGTGTACATACTTCTGGGGTGTAAATACTTCATGGGGTATAGACATGGCTGAAAGCAAGGACCTCTGAATCAGGAAGATAATCATGCTCCACAACCAACATCCAGTAGGTTGGTGCATATAAATATTTGTAACAGTATGTTGGTTCCTACAAAGAATTACAAAGAGAAGTTTGTGGTTTTCTCCCAAAAGGGTTTCCATGTAAATATTGTGTTTCATGTTTTGCGGTTAATACATATCATATGTGATTGTTTTATTATTGTTGATGAATGTTTGAAAAAAAATAAAAAAATCATATACCGATTCACCACTCCCCTCTCAGTATAAGTGTGTGCTCAACAATATAGACAATTAGTCCTAGAAGAAGATGAAGTGAATAAACAATTGTAGCAACTATTGGAGTAAGGAGAAATTTGACCAAGAAACTCACTTTGTGGGTCACCTATCGTTATTGTACCCAAGAAGGATGGGAATTGTTGAATGTGTACTAACTATAGATATTTGAACAATATATCCCTTAAGAATGTGTACCCTGTATGCATGATTGATGATTTTCTAGATTAGTTGCATCATGCCAAGTGCTTCACCAAGTTGGATATCAAATTTGGATACCACCAGGTATGAGTTAACAAATAAGACACTTAGAATACTTCCTTTAAGACAAGGAAATGTTTGTATGAATGGTTTCTAATTCATGTTGGTTTATGTAATCCACCAACTAAATTTATGTGTTTGATGAATGGTGTATTGTCTCCCTTTCTAGATTCAATTGTTATGGTATACTTAGATATATTTGTTTATATATCTACCTGGGAAGATCATATATCACATCTCATGCAAGTGTTAGAGACTTTGAAAAATCATCACATTTTGGATAACCTCTAATGTGATTGTTCTCAACATTCATTGGTGTATTTGGTGTATGTGATTGGTGGATGGGAACTCAAGATAGATCCCAAAAATATGGACGTCATCCTCAAGTCACTATATCCTACTAATATCAATGAAGATAGGGGATTCATTTCCATAGTGCAGTACCTACTTAAGTTTATATCATCATTTTTAGCTACAGTTGCACCACTTCTTTCCAACAATGGTAACCGTTTTTGGTGGGGAAAGAATCAACATAAATATTGTGATGAGATGAAATGGAAGATCAATCAAGCACTAGTTCTTTCATTTCCTAACTTGTGGAATCTTTTTGAATTTGAGATAGATGCAAGTGGATATATTATGGGACAAGTGTTGATGCAAGGAGGTAATCTAGTATGTTACCATTTTGAAATGTTTCATGGTGGAATTCTGAACTACCCTATGTATGATAAATATATTCCATGGTTCAAGTTGTTAAGAAGTAGAAGCACTATTTAATAGGCCAGGAAACCATTATCCACACTGATCACCATCCATTGCAGTATTTCTAGGCCTAGAGTAATCTTCAACAAACCACACACCACAAGTGGATGGGGATTTTGTATTAACTTCATCTAGTCATCAAATATAATAAGAGAATCTATAATAAGTTGTAAAACATGATTTCAAGGCCACCCACATCCAATATTATATATTTGGGAACTCTTATGCACATGGATACTTTTACCCATGATGCATGCAAAGAGGCATACATGGAAGATGCAGACTTTAAAGAGGTCCTTAAGTAGATATAGGTTCAAATTCATGTAGAAGAAGTTGATGGTAAGGATAACTATCATCTTTAGAATGGGTTTCTCTATAATCCAGACAAGCTCTGTATTCCTAAAGGTGATATATTTACTCTTATCAAAGAGGCTCACACCTCCAAGATTGAAAGAGATTTTTTGTTGGGAAGACATTTTCCAATTTACAAGGTATGTGTATTGGTTTAAAATGCAATAATATTTAGCTCATATTATTAGAGGATGCATACTTTGTTGTACAATCAATCCTAGTAATGGAAAGAGAGGTTTATACAATCCCTTACATGTATCCACTAGACCTTGGGATAACATCTCTATGGATTTTGTGGCTGGTTTTCCAAAAAATAGGAATGGGTATGAATTTTTTATTTGTCGTATTTGAAAAGTTCAACAAAATGTGCATTCTTATTCCTTGTAAAAAGACCACAAAATGAAAAGAATAAATAAACATGTTTTTTGAACAGGCCTGGGTGCACTTTGGCATACCAAGGAGCATCATATTGAATAACGATACCATATTCCTCAATGGATTTTGGACTACACTTTGGGAGAATATGGACGCCAAGTTGAAGAGATATACAAATTTCCATCCATGAATATATGGGAAGATAGAAGTAGTCAATAACACATTGGTTTAAATTTTGAGGGGTTATAATTAGAAGCATCCAAAGACTTGGGACACAATTTTTATTTATATTCAACACTCCTATAAAAAAGAAAACCACACTTATAGTAGTAAGTCCCATTTTGAAACTTGCCTTGGGTATTTTCCACCTTCACCCTTAGATGTTTTATATATACAACAAGGAGGAGTGAGGGAAGAAATCATAGGATGTGCATTAAAAGAAAAATGATTTGTTCAAAATATTGGATAGATCCATTTGCAAGTACAAGAAACATTGACAAAGTCACATGAAAATTACAAGGCCTAACATGATATGCATAGAATTGAGAAAACATTCAAGGTGGTATATAGATATTGATTGCATGTGAATAAAAAAAGGCTATATGGTCCTATTAAGAGGATCAAGGCTATGTGTTATGGCCCTTTTGAGGTATTGGAGAAGGTGGGTGATAATTCCTACACACTTAGTCTACCCCCATATATATGCATTTACTTAGTATTGAATGTGGAAAATATGAAACTCTATGAGCCTTCCATGTTGGATAAAGAAACCGAGTAGGTCCTACTTACCATAGAGGACTTATCACCAGAAGCTCATGCAAAGTTGGTAGAAGATACAGTTTGTAGAAAAAGTACAAAAATAATAGACGGGGGTAGCATGAAATATGACATATAGGGTTGAAAGGAAAACTTATAATCAAGGCCAAATGGTACTCTATGGATAAGGTAGAGGAAAAATTCCCTCACCTCATTTAGTAAAATATTTAAAGACAAAAATATTCCCTAAATGGGAATGGAAGATAAAAAATGGCATCATTATATAACTTTTCATCTATATTGGTGCTTTCTAGGTGGAAATATTAGAGGAATTGTCTTGCAAGGCCCATTTTAGGGGCATGGCCCAATTTAGTGATTTGGGGTCTAGAACCTTCTAGAGCTAGTTTCATGCATCAAATTGCACTTTTTGGGTCAAAATTTTGTAAAATAGATTGAAACCCCTCAACGCTATTCTACACACCAAAATATTTCCAACGATGTGAAAATCACCTCAATTAGAGTATGTGTGGGAAATTGTGCCTCCCACAACTTGACCTACCTTGTTGACCACCATGATATTAAATGGATTCCATGTTAGCCCCCATTTATCACACATGTGGGGATATTCATTTGTGAGTTTCAAGAATGTTATAGAGGGTCCAAAACTTTAACACTAATTGAGGGTTGATGCATGAAAAAACACTAACCCTAACCCTAGACAACTATCAAGTTGTGTTAAATATTAGGCCACTAGGAAGAAACATGGTTCCATTATTTTTGTATTGTTATTGTTCCATTGTTGAGTAGAGCATATAGGAGTGGGATATTGAAGCATAACATAGGAACTAGAAGATTCAGTCACAACCATTGATGCCACAGTGTCCATGGAAACTCCATAGTGAATAAACCTTTCTTTGTACTTGCATTTTACAATTCAGAAAAAGAGACTAGAGAAAAAGCCTCACCTTATAACTAGGTTTTCTCCCATATAAGGTTTCCCAGGTCACATATTGTGTTAAATTGTGTGGATGGTGTGTTCATTTTCTTGTTCCTTCATTGTAATTTCAATTATTTCCACAATTTTAACCACTAAGATAACAATAATAAATGTTATATCTAAGGTAATGAATAGCATAGTAAAATATTTCAAAATATTGTAAGATATATTGGGATGAACTAATCCAGTGGAAAGTCCATGACAATTTATAGATCATTACCTTTCAACTAGTAGTGTTGATATTTTAATTGGGACTGATGTTTTGATCGATCCATATTTTTCTATTTGACTTCCACTTTTTTCCCTAATTCATTTAAGGGGCCTGATTTCATAATCAATCCCTTTTCTTTGATCAATTTCCCTTTAGAATCTCGATTCATTGATTGGGCCCAATTTCAAAATTGATCCCTTTTCTTCATTTGAATTTCCTTTGTATTCCAAAATTTTTTCTTGCGTCTGATCTCATAATAAACCCCCTTTTTTGTATTATTTTTGAATGGTTGAACTTGTAACACCCTAGTTTTGATCCCCATAAATGTATTGTAATGTAAATGTGATTTAGATTGGTGAGATGGATAATATTTCCGAGGGTCACATAATGTAAATGATGTACATATTAATAAAAATATACATCATTGGATGTGAGATGTGAGGGACTAAAATGATAAGGGGCTATGATTCCACAAGAGAGGAACGAGAGGGAGATAAGGGGTCCCAAAGGAGCCAAAGCTTGGAATTAATATTATTTTATTATAAGCCAAAGTCCTTTACATTAGCTTATGTAAAAGGCATATCAACCTTGGAATACATGCTAAGGTAGTTGGATGGAGTTTTTTGAGTGTCAAGTGTCTAGTTGGAGCCATGCATACTTATTCCCTATTTTTGGGAGTTGTCCATAATTCTTTCATTGATTATGATCATTAGGGAGAGCATGATTGAAGTTGCAGGGGAGAGAGTTGAGCATGTAACTGAAGGATGAAATGGGTTGCATGTAATTTTGTTGTGAAAATTTTCATTGATAATCTCTGTAGATCCCAACATTGATATTTTCCTAGCTAGTTTTAATTGGAGCCAATGAAAGAAATGTGATATCCTGAGGGATTGCATTTTAGAGAAGGGGTCCCATTTCTCTAGGTTATGCAAATTGAAGGTGGAAAGAGAGTTGTTGATTTGGATCATTTCATGAGTGAATATGATGGGAAATTAATGGGAAATGGGTTGAGAGAATTCTCATTCATCCTTGTGGACTCATAGCCCCAAATTGGGGGGTGTCCTGTTGTAAAATTACCCAGTGCAACATTGCCTACAGATGGGAGGAACATCCCATGTTAGAAGCCAATTGTTGTATATTCTTTATAAAAGTTAAATGTTGTACATTTAATGAATTGTTGTGAATACATTTTCTAAATGTTTAAATGAATTATGCATGAGTATGCATGTAATTTTCATAAGTAATTTTATTATATGGAAGGAAATAACATTAATATTGTATCATAGATGTATGGTATAGTGATGTAAAGGAAATTTGGTGAAATTTTCCAGTGCCCCTCCATCCCAGTGGGCACATGGCTGGATGGCTATGTTACAAAGTGGTATCATAGAATGGTTATAGCACTCATGATGTATGGGACAAACTCTATAGGTGTAAAGTAAGAAAATTGCAGTGGAAAAAACTTGATCGTATGCTTGCAAATTATTTGACAAAATTCCTTGTGTGAAATTGGGGAAATTTCTTGGAAATTGGAAGAAATTGAGTCTTAGGCATCTAATAAAATTTATGCCTATAATTTGCAAAAATGATGAGACATAGAGTCGTATTTAAGAATTGGGGAATGACCATGGAGGTATTTGGGGAAATTAGAAAAATCCCCAAATTTCTATGCAATTCATGTCGAATTATGCTCAAAATAAGTTGTAGGGTCAAGTATTAGCATAAATTGGGCATGTGAGGGGTTGAAATTATCCCAATAAAGCATAAACAAATATTTCATGCTAGCACACACATCAAATTTCAAAATTATGCATTTTAAAAAATTTGAGAATTTTTGGGATTTTTGAGAAATTGGGGATTTTTCCATGCTTGGTGACATGGAGGCCATGTGTTAGATGATGTGGACTGCCACAATGGAAATTCCACAATGGAAGTCCATGGTGGTAGGATGGAATGCCATAATGGAAGTATTGAGGGGTTTGGATTGCATGATGGTGGGCTTGAGGTTGGTGTAGGGGCCACGAATGACAAGGTGGGAAACTCCAAAACAATAAGTGGTATCAAAGAAAAAACTAAGCAGTTTTGAAATTTTCTCAAATGGTTCAATTTCAGCAAGATCTTGACACGTATGATGAGGGTAGTTTGGTGTGTTGATACCGTTTTCACCATTACCATCCCTTGACCTTGAGGAATGAGATCATTATGGGTCATTGATCATCCTTTATCCTCCATCATATAATATATCACATGAGAAATTTATGCACCGAGGAAATATAAGGTGTCAAATGGGACCTATCCATCACCACAACTAATGGATGGGTTCCAAGTCGGGGCATTGAAGAGGAGGTGGGACCTAGTCCCACCTACAGTCAGAAAGATGCCATGTGGATAATTAGGTATAGGTGGATCCCATAATTAAAATAAATTAAATTAAAAGGAAGAAACAAAGAGGAAAGAGGAGGGAAGAGGAAAAAGAAGAAATGGTGATGGAGGAGAATAAATGAGGAAGGTGATGGAGGATGGCAGGGAAGGGCCAGGGTGGCCAAGGGAGTGACATGGCCTCACCTTAGGGTTACGTGTGGACCCATGGTTCCACATTAGCAACCATGTTAGATGGATTCCACATCATCAAAATGTATCATATGTTTTTTTTTAAACTAAGTCTAGAACCAAAATCATACTTTGACCATAAAAGGAGCATAATAACTCATAAGAAGATGACATTTTTTGGGTTCTGGAGCCAAAATCATATTTTTTCCATAAAAAGAGTAGAATAATTGAATAATATGAACATTTATAGGTTTTTCCATAGAGTCAAGGGCTACAAAAGTTCCAAAGAGGGACACTAGCCAATTATGCACCAATTTGCTAGAAAATCCAAATTAGAGGTTTTTAAAGAGTAGGAGGTGCTCAATGGTGAGGTAACTGTTAATAGTGAGAATTTTATAGGGTGCTAGAAAATTTGAAATGAAAATAACCAGTGAAGGGATTAGATCGATTCCAAGGAGGTTGGAGTGGAGATGCCAAAATAGGGAAAAATCCACCATTCTAGGCCACATTGGTGGATTTTTGGGATTTTTGGAGGAAAAGGGACACATATGGAAAAATTGGAAAAATTTACGTAATCAAAAATTTATCTGCTCATCAATCCAAATAATTTTTTATTGGTGAGGTTTTTCCATAAATTCTCATAATGGGAGGTAGTCAATTTGGATAGAAAATTCCAAGTCTGGAAAAATGGTGAAAATTTGCAAAGTTGTCATTTCCATATTGTTGTAGTTTTTAATTAGACTATCAGATCAACAATATGAGAGTTCCTTTGAACTCATAGTCAACATTATTATCAATTCCTCATAAAACATTTTTTCTTGTTATTTCCATATTTTCCTCTACAAGTGGAAAATGTTGGTGTTTGAGCTTAATTGTACTAGGGAGAAAGGTGCACAAAATGGGTAAATTGACAAACGTTAGAAGACTATAAATTTATGCTCAGAGATTATAATTGAGAAAGGGAGTAATCATTGGAAAGGTAATTACGAGGGATTCATGATAGAATATTCAATCTTTCCAAACATGTACCTAGTTGATTGATAAAGTTTAAAGAACTCGACATATGGGCTCAATGAGCAATGCAACTGTTCAATGAAGAAGATTTCCAAAACAATATTACTGTTAGAAAAATATTTCCAAATGAAAAATATGCATCCCATATGTGAATTAAAATCAAGGAAGGATGCATGCATTTCATAATGGTGCACATGTAATGATATGAAGGAACATTCGGAGGTGCAAAAGCATGATAATAAAAAATGGTTGAATACTAACAATTGAGGTAGTGCCATTATTGGGTAGGGACACTCAACAAGAGTGTTATGGAAATGTATGATTAGAAGGAATCAAATCATATGGATGCAAAAATTTAAGTTTTGATGTAGATCTGATTCCAGATTCAATGATAAAGAGTAAAGAGATCCAAAAATCTAGTGTATTGATAAAGAAGGAGAGAATGTTTGTAGGACATTCATTGTAATTAGTAAGTGTGAATCAAATTACATAGGAAGAGACAAAGGATGATTTTGTAGATGAAAATATATGAAGAAAAAGAATGGCGACAGGTATGAAGAGTCATAGGACAACTTGATTAGTGTATCTAAATTATATTATGCCACAAAAGAATGTTTAGCAAAAGTATGGAGGATACCTACATGAAGAAAAAAAGGTGTGTGGATCATGAACATTACAGCTGGTTATTATGAATAACCAAGTGCCCATGAAAAAATAAGAGGCATGTATCAAACCATCAGGTAAAGAGTGACACTAAGATACACATGGGGTAGGGTAAGTATCTTAATCCTAAATATAGAGAAAGGGAAATTAAATAATGATGATTACAATGCATGATTGTGATAAAAGAACTTTTGTGATGCTTATGAGATGGTTGCATCATCTATGTGGGAAAATATATGAAGAATTGGAAGAATTTCCATCTAGGAAGTAGAATTTGTTTTATAAATAAATTCAGAGCAAGAAATCCACTTATGTTAACATAGTTCACAGTGGAGTCATGGTACAAGTGTAAGAAATTCAATTGGTGGAATAATGAATATTAATTCACTCTAAAGGGTTCCAATGGAGAAATAGGGCAATATATCATGTACATGTTGGTTCTATAGTGATGCAATAAGACTTAAAAGAGAGTTGTCCCATTAAATGAAGTGGACTCCAGAATTGGACCAAGCTAGGAACAACTTGAGATAATGGTAGAAGGTGTTATAATGTGAATGGTTGAGTTAGTTGAAGTCTATTACAACACTAAAGGAAAATTATGACCTCAATGAATAGGAATGTTAAAGAATCACATGAGAAGGAAGACATATGTTTATGTTTTATATTGTTGCAAAACAGATTAAATTTGCAAGAAAACCATTTGAAAATGAAAGAGCATGAATAGCAATGATAGAAAAAAGTTGGATGATCTGGATGGAGTTACAAATGGGTGCAAAGAAAAGTAGTTTATATGAATATTGGAAAAGGAGATATAGATGCAACATTACAGTATGTTGGAATATTGACTAAAGAAGTCAATTTTAAAGATCAATTGGTCAAGGAAGAAGAAGAGAATGGTTAATGCACTACAAGTGTTGGAAAGTTCATATAAGAAAGGTTGGGTACAATTGACCCAAAAAAGTAAGAAAATGTTTCATTATTAAATGTCAATAATGTATATTGGATAGAAATATAAATTGGTAAAGTCGGATTTGGCTGGAAGGTGCTCAGAAAAAGGGAGAAACATTGAATAAGTAAGAGCCCATAATGTGCAAGATTCCATTGGAAATTGGGGATGACCAAAGATAGCAAAGGAAGTTGTGAATTGACATAAGAAGCTACCTGAATCTGATGATATTGTTGTATCAACAAAGGAGGAACATGGCTAGCAAGGCAACCATGTTAATGAGGGGGAATTTTTGAACTCATCTTTTTCTATTTTAGTATATTTCCTTAATGTTGAAACAAATGATATATGCAATAAGTGGTAAAGCATGAGAATGATGAACATGAAAGAGATTAAATATATGGATTAAATGTGCACTAGTAAGAATACTAAAGTGACGGATAGTGCATATAGGAAATCTTAATCACACATAATATGCATACATACTAGAGTGGTTTGTTGATTATATATGAACTAAATATTTATGCTGATAAAAGTTGCTAATAATGGATTGTGTGTCCAGGAAAAAAGGATGGTAGCATGGCTAAAAATGATAAGGATGTTGCTACATATGAAAGTCAATAAGAAGAAAATATTGGAATAAAAGAATGTTGATCAAGAGGTTGGCATGGATGATTTTAGGGGCTAAATTTCGTTCATGGGCTAATTTTCCATGGTTTTTCCAAAAACAAGATTCGCTATTTTAAAAATGATTCGCCCAAATTCTATAGGATAAAATTATTTTACCTTAAAAATCGCCGAAATTTTATAAAAACTATATAGAATCCTTAGAAATTTGAATATTTTTACAAAAATATCGCCAAACATTTATAGTTGGCATATGAAGGATTAGTAAGATTCGCCAAGGTTTCTACATTTTAAAATAAATTTCCATCCTTAAAATCATCCCTAGAGGTTGGTAAGGAAGCCTATGAGCCTCTAAAAAACACCAGTTAATGAGGTAACATCAAAAATTAATTGATGGAAACCATGTAAGTATAAATTTAATATGCTTGTGTTGCATAAGTGTTGAAGAGAATTTTGGTAAGAATTTCCTCAGTCAGAATTTCATACTTGAATTGATACAACTATATAATTTGAATTATTTCATGGAAAATATATACCACTTCGTGTTAATACCTTGAATATATACATATTGTATAATCTTTTGGATGCATTTGTATAAGATAAAATAGAATTTCAAGATGTGTTGGTGTGAGTTAATAACCGAGGTAGGTCAGGAGATATAATATTTATATAGAAGTGAATGTCAACATGTCATGTGAGGCCATAATATGTTTGAATATGGAAAGGCTATATCTCTACACAAGTGTCCAATGGTCTCCTTACCTTTATTTCCATCTTGGGCTGTAACCTTATTTCCAACACTGAAGAGCACTAAGAGGGTGTATTCCTAGTGTTGTGTTGAGATAAAAAGTAAGGTTTCTATTGATCAAGTGTTGGGGAGGTGGCCGGATGATGTGTCAAAGCATTGGATAGACCTTCTAATTCATTATGGTGAGATACATGACACAAGAATACAATATTCTAGAGTCAATGCAAGGATGCATGAATGGATATGAAAGTCTGCAAATGTAAATATGTGTGTGTGTGTCTGTGTGCTTGATTGAGTAGTTGAATTCATAGTGTGAATTGATATTTGTGTGAAGTAATTCTTGTGTAATATTACATTGAAATAAATATATTAACAATTGAAATGATGAAGTTGCTACTAACTCATGAATTCTATATCATTTCAGGAGATGTTGTAAATGTAGTAAAATAAGTGCATGCCAAAATAGTTATATGTAGATGGACTACATGAAATCTTTGTTAAGGGAACAAAGTTATGGAAAAATGATGGTGGATGAAAGAAACAAATATCAGAAAGAAGGTTGTTATAACCACGTGGTTCCCAAACAGTATTGATTAATAATTGGCAAGTGATGCCTGGTAGTAAGTTAGCACTCTCCTTGCACATGAAAACCTTGGCAAGATAAATCACCCGAGGGACTGTTTATCATAAAAGAGAATTCCTAATCCTGGAAGGGTGAGTGTGACAAGGAAGAGGAAACTTACATGAAGGAAATTGTTGCAGAAAACACATGTGGTATGATGGCTGAAATTAAAAGGGCATGGTTGAAAGAACAATGAGATAAATTCTTGTCCATGGAAGCCTCATGAAGTAGGGAAGTAACCACATAGATAAGTATTGAATTAAAATTGCATTGGAAGAGTATATTTATTTTTGAATACCTTCTTACATTATTGATTTATGAACTCCTTTGAATAAGATAATTGCAAAATCTTAATGGATATAACATGTATGTTTCTCTAGATAACTGTTATGGGAATATATGAAGAATAAATACATGAGCCAAGTACCTGGAAAAAACCCCCCCAAAGATGGTGTTATTCCAAGGAAAATAGTGCAATGCAAGATACACCCAACACGTATATTGGACAACAAGAAGACACGGTGCTCAAGAACAAAGGCACAAGACAAGCAAAGGTCTAATGGAGATGGAAGATGTAATGTGGATGGAATTGGGTTTAAAATTTTGATGTAAACATATTTCTAGTGTAAGAATGATATGTATACATATACATGTATGGTGATGTGCACTAAGGGCAATGCAAAAATAAGGGGGAGGGGAATTTAACTCCCAAGTTTTGATCCCCATAAATGAAATGTAATGTAAATATGTGATTTGGATTGGTGATCCAGATAATATGGCCAAGGGTCAAGTAATGTAAATGATATATGCATTAATTAAAAAATACATCGTTGGATGTGAGGCACAAGGGAATAAAACTATGGGGGGGTATGATTCCACGGTAGAGGAACAAGAGGGAGATAAGAGGGGCCAAAGGGGGGAAATCTTGGAAATGATATTATTTTATTTATAAGCCAAATTCCTTTACCTTATCTTATGTAAAATGCATATCAAACTTGGAATATGTGCCAAGGTAGTTGGGTGGAGTTCTTGGAGTGCCAAGTGTCTAGTCGGAGCCATGCATACTTATTTCCTAGTTTTTGGAGTTTTCCTTCATTCTACCATCATTCTATCATTGATTCTCATCATCAAGGAAAGCATGAGTGAAGTTGCAGGGGAGAGAGTTAAGCCTGTAATTGAAGGCTGAAATGGATTGCATGTAATTCTATTGTGAAATTTTCCATTGATATTCCCTATAGATCCTAACATTGATATTTTCCTCGCCAGTATATGTTGGAGCCCAATAAAGAAGTGCGACAACCTAAGGGGTTGTATTGCAGAGAAAGGGGTCCACTTCTCTAGGTTGTGCAGATTGAAGGGGGAAAGAGAGTTGGTGATTGGGATCATTGCATGAGTGAATAGGTTGGTAAATTAATGGGACCTGGGCTGAGAAATTTCTTGTTCATCATTGTGGACTCATAGCCCAAAATCGGGGGCAACATGTTGTAGAAATACCTAGTGTAACAATGCATACGACTGGGAGGAACATCCCATGTCATCAACTAGTCATTATATATTCTTTATAAAAAAGTAAGTGTTATTTATATGTGATTCTATGTTATTTTACTATGTGTATTTATTTATTCAAATGATGTACATTTAGTGAATTGTTGTGAATACAAATTTTGAATATTTAAATGAATTATGCATGAATATGCATGTAATTTTCATGTGTAATTTTATCATATGAAAGGAAAGTACAATTATATGGTATTAGAGATGTATGGTATGGTGTTGTAAAAGAAATTATTTGGTGAAACTTTCCATTCCCCTCCATCTCCCTTGAAACAAGGGTGGTCGGGTATGTTATATGATTAGTTTATGAATTTCAAGAATTTATATTTATTGTTTTGGACCAATTTATTAATTGGCCCCAAATTTTCAATAGGTGCCTTCTTTCAAGCATTTAAAACATTTTTTGCCATGATTTATAAATCAACTCCAATTTTTGCAATCGAGGCCCTTTTCATGCATTGTCTAGGATTAAATCATGGGGTCCCTCCTCTATTTACAGATAATTGTTGGGCACAATTCATCCTCTAAGGTTCATTATATATTCGATAGATGATCGTGGATGAGAGAGTCTGTGGTGGTGAAAATGTGGACCAATGAATGTGAGGTGATGTGGCCATGGTCCCATCACAACACAAAGGCTCGTGAACGAAAAGGTTATATTACTTTATAACCAAATTACCATGCTAAGAAGCAACATCCTCTACCACTTTAAACCAATGGATGCTTGTAAGTTGTGGCGGGTTCCCTTTGGGATATGTTTCAAAATAAAATATTAATTCCGTAGTCACTATTAAAATTGCGATTTGGAATTCAAATTCCAAATTATAAAGTGGTCTTTGTATAAAGATATTTATATGTAACATAAAGGTCAACTTTATTTTATAAAAGGAGTAAAGGCTTTGGATTCAAACTCAACTCCCAACATAGGAAAGCTACAATGTCCACATGGTAAAATATAGAAAGCACCAACAAAACATTATGGACCAATAATTTTAAATAGAAAAGAGCCCAATTGGAAAAGAGAGGTTCATGTAAGGATACTCTCCCCTTTGGATCAGATGCCACTTAGTCAACAAGTACTCTTTCATCTTAAGTGGAGCCACCTTCCAAAAACCAAAAGAAGAAGGGGTGACAAGAAAGGAAAGAAATAAAAATAACAAATAACCATTTTGGTTAGACTTCTCATATATGACTTTAATTTTACAATATTAAGAGAGTGGTGGTTCATAAGTGAGAATTAAGCCCTAGGCAAGGAAGAATTACTCAACAATATAAGCAAGTTCATTAACATCTAACATAGTTACTTTTATTTTTCGGGGGTTAAGTTTTTAACCCTGTTTTTAAAAATGGTGTTAACTGTAACAACCCCTCATTTTTTAGGTAGTTTTTTGATATTTTAAATTTTCTGATACATAAGTTTCTACTTTTTTGTTTTTAAATACTTGTTTTTTCATTTATTTTCAAATTGTTCAATTTTTTTATTTTTTTCTCAAATTCCATTTATTTTCAAACTTTTCTAATTTTTTATTTTTTTCTCAAATTCCATCTATTTTCAAACTTTTCTAATTTTATTTATTTATTTATTTAGTAGTGTTTTTAATCATATTTTCATGCTCAATCCAATGTTTAAAATGTTGTACACCATTTATTTATTTTAAATTAAGTTTTTTCATGTAATTATGTGTCCTTAATTAAATTATGGTTCCATACTTTTTAAATATAGTGGAAAATATCATTTTTAACACATTGTTTTACCTTTATTATAATATATAGAAAATAATTGTAATTAAATAACACCATTTTTAATATTTACCAAAAATATATAATTATTTTTTTTGGATCAATCAAAAACTAAAAAAATAAGAGAACAAAAATATATGAAATTATTAAAAAAAAATCATTTTAAAAACAAATATATATTTAAAAAAACCATTAAAAA
>SNQJ01S0044216.1:32456-50042 GCA_010110895.2 Picea sitchensis
AGCGTCATGTATTTATTTAGGTGTTAATTTTAAGGTTTTTCTAAGCAACTGTTTTATGTTTTAAGGCCATGCTGGCAAAAATTTGTAATTTTGACCCGGTCAGAAAAATTGGTTCTATCGGTAACACCACGTTTTGATTTCCGGGTTGATTTTAGATTTTTTTTGAGCAACCATTTTATCCTTTAAGCCCATGCTTGAAAAAAGTTGTAATTTTAACACAGTTACAAAAAATGGTGCTACTAGTAGCACCACTTTTTGATTTGGGGGTTGATTTTAAAGTTTGTTTGAGAAACCATTTGATCCTTTAAGCCCATGTTGAAAAAAGTTGTAATTTTGACCTGGTTACAAAAAATGGTTCTACCAATAACACCACTTTTTGATTTTTCATGTTTTTTATGCAAAAATATGGGTTTTAGGGCTAGAGTTCTCGTTTTGAGGTCACAGTTCTCATTAAGTTGGTAACTATGTTATCTATAAAAGTATCACTTGGTAGTAGAACAAACGATTGGAAAATTTGATATGATAGGTTGCTAAAATTTTGAGAGAGTTGATCCCTATCATTTTTGTATTGTTCCCTAACCCCATGCTAGGAGGATCAACCACATTTCCCTTGAATTATTTATTTTCTCATTCTCTCCTCCTATATAAGCACTACAGTGAGTTCCAAAATTTTGGAAGGAAGCAATAAAGGGCCCAATACGATGATTTTATAGTCCCAACTAGGGTAGATTCAAATATTATACCTAATTATAGTATTCTAGGTGATTATTTAAGATTGAAACAATCATAAATATAGATAAAAACATATCATTTGCTACTAAAAATTGTAAATTTTGGTGAATATTGTCAATTTGATCATATTTTATGTAAAACATAGGTGGATTTTTAAAGGGAAAATGGCCAATTCACAGATATGTTTTTTCAAAAAATGGCCAAAAATAGCCAATTGGTGAAAATTTACCCCTAAAAAATACCTTGGTCCCAACCCCTAGTGCACTCATTATTTTTCCAATAACCATTGAATTTGTTGTGTGAATGAAATCGAGACACCTTGCCACTAGTGAAGTAGCAATTCAAGCAAGTTATTGTCTTATCTTTTTGTGTTGAATGAACCAATGGGTCCATTCTTTGCGTTGCCCATTTGGTTTTCAGTTTTTAATGGACTTGTTAAATAATAAAGTACTATGTTGCTTCTTCTTATGATGCATTTCCATTTTCCATCACTATGTCTTATGAATGAAAAGGTATGATTAAGGTTCCCTTCTATATTGGGTTAACGAACTATACTTTCACTGTCTCTAATTGTTTTTCCCTTTCACACCATATAAATAAAACATAAATCAATAACAGTTGTAGGGACTATTTTTATGCACAATTTGTCTCTACAATAAATCCAATTGAAGCTTCATTTAAAAATTTGTTTTATTTTGACAAGATAGTTTAGAATACTTTATAAAAAATGATGGTACCCCCCTATGGCCCGAGTACTGGATCAAAGGCCTAGAGGTCTTAGCAAGGTGCTCCTACACACTATGCACCATCATTGAGACCCCAAGTGAGAGTGAGGGGGAACAACCCGAGGGAAAATAAAACCTAACCTTCTTTTTTACACCGAGGAAAGGCACCAAGAAAATATATTTGACCTTCTTTGTTTGGAACTTATACAACTAGTTGATAAGGCCCAAATAGTAAAATGGAAGACTTGAACTAGAAAAGACAAAAGGAGGATATACATATCACAGAGGATACACCAAAAGGATCATACTCAAGGATTAATAGAGAGATAGATGAAAATATAAGTTTGAGATATTCCAAAAGGATACCTCCTATTATGGGGGTAACAAGCAAATTCAACTATGGGAGAGTATCCCTCACGATTACAAAAGAATCCTAGAATTACTATCCATTGGGATATGGAGTCAAAATTACCCATAAAACCACAAAGGCATTGAAACTCTTGAGGGAAATTTTATTGAAACAAAAGGATATGCTAAGCGAAATCATGACTTAAAGTTGCTAAACTAGGAAAGTAGTCAAGCATGACAATCTATGTAAGTTGTAATAATAACCTCCCTATATTAGTTAGACATCGTAGAAGGTCAAATGAAGGAAAAATTCTAATGCGTCCATTTAAGGATGGGATCAACATTTGGACATTCTTATAAATGTTTGACTACTAGGTAGAGAAACAATGTTGAGTAGTGTGACATGTAGAGAAACTGTTGCTCCCATAATATCTTCATAAATGGTAAATAATAGGATAAAGGAATGAGAGCATGTGACTCATGGGAATCATGTCCCATATAATTGTATAAAATCATTATCAACCTCCACATACTCACTAATGTCAATTTTAGTAATAGATGTGGAAATTAGTAAAAGACATTAATTCATTACCCATTTGCCTTGTTAAATATGTTATTTACTTACAAGTGTCTAGATCACCATTTCATCACTATTGTTTTGTATGTGTCATTATTGGATAAAAATTTTATTGACATGATAAAGAGGGATTTCAAGGATTTCAATAGAATGTTCTTCTAAATTGGAAAACAATTATGATAGTTTTCAAATGGATTACTAGAAATTGACAAGAAGTTTATGATAAATGTAGAATGGATTTCATTATCCTTGAAATAATTGGTCTCGAAAATACATTAAAATTTGATACATTGAAATTAAATGGTAAATCCTACTATGTAAAGGAGTTGAGGTTCATAAAAAAACAACAATCAATTACCAAATGTTTTTCAACCTTATATTCAACTTTAATACTTCCTTTTAGTTTATCTTCCATGAGATCTCTCTTCTTTAAATTTCCCTGCTTGTGAGGTGTACATATGCATTGGATAATCTTGATGACTCAAAGGAACTCCCTAGAGGAGAGGTCACTAAGGCTTAAAAACTCTAAAAATCAATTCTAAGGAAATCTAGAGTCGGAATAAAAGAAAGTGACCATAGGAAAACCCTCCCATTTTTTAATAAGTTGAGACACAAATTATATCTCTCTTAAAGGAGAGATATGGAGCAAGGGGATGATTCATGAAATCCTTTCAATGTAAAACTCAATCCTTGGTGTGCAATAAACAAAAACCCCCCATTTTTTAATAAGTTGAGATACAAATGATCTCTCTACTAAAGGAGATATATGTGGCGAGGGGATGATTCATGAAATCCTTTAAATGTAAAACTCAAGCCTTGGTGTGCAATTAAGAAAACCCCATTTTGTAATAAGTTGAGACACAAATTATATCTCTACTAAAGGAGATATATGGGGCGAGGGGATGATTCATGAAATCCTTTCAATGTAAAACTCAAGCCTTGGTGTGAGATAAACATGAATATGTGTAAGTAGAGATTAAAATACACAATATCAATGAAATAATGAATGGGAGTTAATGTGGGTTGGATTTTAATCCAATAGAAAAATAATAATGATTATTAAAGTTGATATAGTTCACTTAAGAACAATGAAATTAATCATACAATAACAAGGGAAGTGTGAAGACAAATTAGTGTAATTGTACACATGATGTACACTATGTTTCATTTGGTGTATATATGATTATGAAGAATATTTATAAATAGTGAGATAAGGCATCATCTTTGAATAGGTTTCATTTTGACTAAGTCCCATTACTTGGCTAGAACAATAAAAGATGCAGACCCACCTTGTCCAATTTCATAGAGTAGGGAGGAATTTGTTCATTAAAATAGTTTCAATTATATATTACAATTTTATTTTATTATTTTAATTTTGTAATAAAATTAAATTTATCAACCAACGTAAATAATCAAAATAAATTTTTAATATAACAAAAAAATTCTAATTTTAATTATTCAAAAGTTTTCCAAATTATGAAGAGTACGTCGTAAGTTACTGATTTTAGTTTGTGAAAATCACTTCAATTAGAGTTTGTGTGTGGAAGTTATGCCTCCCACAATTTGACCTACCTTGTTGACCACCATGATACTAAATGGATTCCATGTTAGCCCCCATTTTTCACATATGTGGGGATATTCATGTGTGGAGTTTTAAGAATATTATAGAGGTTCCAAAACCTTAACACTAATTGAGGATTGAGGCATGAAAAAACCCTAGCCCTAACCCTAGAAAACTATCAAGCTATTTTAAATAATAGGCCACTAGGAAGAGAAGGGGTTCCATTATTTTTTTTATTGTTATTGTTCCATAGTTGAGTAGAGAATATAGGAGTGGGATATTGGAGCATAACATAGAGGTAGAAGATTTTGTTGGAACAATTCATGCCACAATGTCCATGGAAAATCCATAGTGAGAGACCCTTTCTTTGTACTTGCATTTTACAATTGAGAAAAAGAGACTAGAGCATGAGCCTCACCTTTTAAAAAGGTTTTATCCCATATAGGGTTTCCCATGTCACATATTGTGTTCAATTGTGTGGATGTTGTGTTCATTTTCTTGTTCTTTCATTTTAATTTCAATTATTTCCACAATTTTGAGCACTGAGATAAGACTAATAAATGTGTGATCTAAGGTAATGAATAACATAGTAAAATATTTCAAAATATTTTAAGATCTATTGGGATGAACCACTCCAGTGGAATATCCATGACAGTTTACATATCATTACCTTTCAACTGGTAGTGTCGATATTTGAATCGGCCTTGATATTTTGATCGACCCCATTTTTCTATTTGAATTCCCATTTTTTGTTAGAAAAAAAGGATTGTGGAGCAATAAAATAAAACAAATGTGGAAATAAAACACAGAAGATACACAATACAATAGAGACAAAGATATACGTGGTTCACCCAGTGTGGGCTATGTCCACTAGAGAAATTTCCAGGTCCTTCCTTTATTATTATCCAGCAAATGAAGGGATACAACCTACAACACACCCGTTGTAACTTCCTCTTCTTTCTCTCACAGTCTCCTCTCTCAGAATACAATATTCACAATGACGCATAGCCACAATACATTTACCTCATAAAATAGGGTTTCCTTATAGGGAAAAAAACACTAACATAACTTCTACAATCAGATCTACGACATTATAATGAATGGTACAGATTTACAATGAAATTACAATATACATTTACAAGGCATTTTTTCCTTCGGGGGCCCGCTTTCCCCTGGACCCTGCAGGGGTGGTAACCCCCCCTGCACTCCCCCATGTGGATGAGTGTACACTCTTCTGGGGTGTAAATTTTTCATGGGATATAAACATAGCTCAAAACAATGACCTATGAATCAGGAATATAATCGGGCTCCACAACCAACAATCTCCCACTTGGAGACTGATCTCAACAATTCCATCGTTGTTGTATCTGTTGGACTATGAACCTTCCTGGAATTGGAAAATTTCTCATCTTAAACTTCATGCTTGAATACCAATTGAAACTGAGAAAGAACTCAGTTTCTCTCTAGTTACTCCCTTTGTTAACATGTCTGCAGCATTATGGCTAGTGTACATCTTTTCCAACTTCAAATGTCCATCTTCCAATATAGATCATATGAAATGGTACCTCAGTTGTATATGCTTAGTCTTCGAATGGAATAATGAGTTCTTTGCAAGATGAATGACACTCTCACTATCACCATACAACCTGATATTCTCCTGCTTCTTTCCCAATTCCTCAATAAAACTCTGTAACCAAATCATTTCTTTACTAGCCTGTATAGCAGCAACATACTCTACTTTTATTGTTGAAAGTGAAACAACCTTTTTCAGTTTTGAAATCCAACTTACTGATGTTCCACCTATAGTAAAAACATACCCTGTGGTGCTCCTCCTGCTATCTTTATCACCTACCATATCTGAATCAACATATCCTTGTAGAAAAGTGTTTGAACCTCCAAAACATAATGCATGATTAGTAGTACCTCTCGAATACCTGATAATCCAATTTACTGCCTCCCAATGTTCTTTACCTAGATTTTTCATATACCCGCTCACAACTCCCACTGCATGTGCAATATCAGGTCTTGTGGAAACCATCACATACATCAAGTTGCTAACTGTTGATGAATAAGGGACCCTGGACATGTATTCTATCTCCTCCTGTGTCTTGGGACACATTTCCTTATTTAATTTGAAATGTATGGACAAAGGTGTACTAACTAGTTTTGCATTCTGCATTCTTCTCTATGTACTCACCCTGAGACAATGTCAATTTGCGATTTTTCCTATCTATTATTATTCTCATACCAAGGATTTTCTTTGCAACACCTAAATCCTTCATCACAAATGAATTAGATAATTTCTTCTTGAGTACATTTATACCCTACATATTAGACCCTGCAACAAGCATGTCATCTACATACAATAGCAAGATAATATAGTTTCCATTATCTAGCTTTTAAAAATAAACACAGTGATTAGAATGACATCTATTATAACCCTGTTCTGTCACAAACCTGTCAAACTTCAAATACCACTGCCTTGGAACTTGATTTAGGCCAAACAAAATCTTCTTCAACTTGCATACCAAATTGTCCTTCCCTTTGACCTCATACCCCTGCGACTGCTGCATATAAATCTCTTCCTCCAAATTGCCATGGAGAAAAAATGTTTTTACATCTAACTGTTCAAGATGAAAATATTCTACTGCCACAAGACTCAAAATAGTCCTAATTGAAGTCATTTTAACAACAGGAGAAAATATTTCATCAAAATATATACCTTTCTTTTGTGCAAACCCCTTTACAACAAGTCTATCCTTGTACTGCCATTTTCCTCTATCTTCTTCCTTCAAATTGTAAACCCATTTATTCTGCAATGCTCTTTTTCCTGTAGGAAATTAAACCAAGTCCCAAGTTTGGTTATTTACCAAGGAATCCATTTCCTCTTTCATGCCTTGCTCCCACTTCTTTTTGGTGTATATCTGCATTGCCTCTTCATAACATTCTAGTTCACCAGAATCAGTCAACAATAAATAATACAATGAAGGAGAGTATCATTCAGGGGGTCTACTTAACTTGGTAGATATTCTAACAACACTTGCAGGAGTTTGAGGTACTTGTTGCTCCCGTTGTTGTACATTTTGATTTTCTGGTTCCTTTGGAATTTCTTTTTCATCGATCTCATCAAGAACTGTGTATTCTAGTTTCACTTTTCCCAGTTTCTTTCCCTACAACTGATCTCTGTACATTACCTTCTCATTGAATATGACATCTCTACTCCTAATGATTTTATTATTTTCATAATCCCATAAGCGATAACCAAAATCATTAACACCGTATCCAATAAAGGTACACTTCTTGGATTTTTCCTCAAGCTTTGTTCTATTTTCTTTATCAATATGGACAAATGCTTCACATCCAAAAGTCTTCAAAAAAGAATAGTTTACCTTTTTACCTATCCATTCCTCCTCTGGAATTTTACCATCCAAAGAGCTTGAAGGTCCTTTGTTTATTAAGTAAACAAAAGTATCTACAACATATGCTCATAACTGTAAGGAAAAACCAACATGCAAACTCATACTCCTTGCACGCTCCATGATTGTTCTATTCATCCTTTCTGACACACCATTTTCTTGTGGTGTTCTTGGAACTGTCTTCTCTCTACGAATCCCATGGTATGAACATTAATCATCAAACTCCTTGCTGGAATATTCACCTCCATTATCTGATCTGAGACACTTCAACCTTTTTCCTATCTCATTCTCAACCAAAGCTTTCAATTTCTTAAAAGTATCAAAAACATCATATTTTTGTCGAATGCAATAAACCCAAGTTTTTCTAGTTGCATCATCAATAAAAGTAACATAATAACGAGAACCACCAAGAAATGATACCTGAGTTGGTCCCCATACATATGTATGAAAAATATCTAACCTTTCACTCTTCTTTTCTTTTCTGACTCTGAGAAATATGAATCTCTTCTGTTTTCCATAAACACAATGCTCAGAGAAGTCCAAATCAAATTATTTAAGATCTGGCAACAAATTTCTTTTTTGAATTATTTGCATCCCCTTCTCACTCATGTGTCCAATCATATGATGCCATAGTGTTGTATCCACTCTTGTATAAGCTAAAGATATAGAAGAGTCAGTATTACCAGTACATAAATACAATGTACCTACCTTCTCTCCTTTTGCTATCACCAATGATCCTTTGGTGACCTTCCACACCTTATCTGTAAATATGGATATACAACCTTCACTTTCCAACTTCCCTTTTGAAATTATACTTTTATTTATATCTGGAACATGTCTTACCTCTTTCAACAACCATTGGTTTCCATTTCTTTGCTTTATTTTTACCTTTCCCATTCCAATAATTTTGCATGGTGCATCGTCACCCAAATGAACCTATCCAAAATTGCCTTGAACATAATATAGAAAATGTTTCCTATGGGGTGTGGAATGAAATGAAGCCCCTAAATATACCACCCAAGACTCAAAAATATTATCTATAGAAAGAATCAAAGCATCTTGTAACACATCACCTGTTACATTTGCTTCCTGATTTTTCTCCTGTTGTCCATCTCTTTGTTTGTTTGGAGCTCTGCAGTCTTTCTTCAGATGTTCTTTCTTCCCACAATTCTAGCACACTATCTTTCCAAGTCTGGATTTGGATCTACCCTTCCTAGAATTCCCATGATTCCCTGAGCCCTTTCCTCTATCCTTTTGTCTTCCCCTGTTCTCCATGTTCAACGCATTACCTGATGTCTCACTTGTGCTTTTCCATCGCATTTCCTCACTAAGGATAACACCAACAACATCATCAAATTTTAAAGTATTTGAACCAGAGATAGAGTTACTTATAGCCATGACCAAGTTGTTCCAGCTTTCTGGCAATGATCACAAGATTAGAAGAGCCCTAACCTCATCATCAAAGTCCACTTTTACAGAAATTAGTTGATTAGTAATCATATTAAATTCATTTAAATGATCTACAACAGAACCACCTTCTGACATGTTCATATTAAATAATCTCTTCATTAGAAATACCTTATTAGACGCTGAGGGTTTTTCATATAGTTTAGCCGACACACCCATCATATCCTTTGTTGTCTTTTATTTCTAAATATTGAAATCCATCGACGATGCCATGCTTAGCCGTATCATTCCTAGAGCCTTTCTCTCAAGAATATCCCATTCTTCATCCCTCATAGCTGCCAACTTCTTTTCTATTCCGCCCAATGGTAGGAATAGATTCTTCTGATATAAATAATCTTCCATCTTCATCTTCCATAACTGGTAGTTTTGGCCTTTAAATTTCACGACCCTAAACTTTCCATATTCCGCCATTGCTCCCACTCAAACCAGGAACCCTCTTTTCCTGCGAGTTACCTTTCGCTCTGATACCAGTTGTTAGAAAAACAGGATCGCGGAGAAATAAAATAAAATAAATGCGGAAATAAAACACAGAAGATACACAATACAATAGAGACACATATATATGTGCTTCACCCAGTGTGGGCTACGTTCACTAGAGAAATTGTTAGGACCTTCCTTTATTACTATCCAACAAATGAAGGGATACAACCTACAACACATTCGCTATAACTTCCTCTTCTTTCTCTCACAGTCTCCTCTCTTAGAATACAATATACACAATGATGCATAGCCGCAATACATTTCCCTCATAAAAGAGGGTTTCTTTCTAGGGAAAAAAACCCTAACATAACTTCTACTATCATATATGCGACCTTATAATGAATGGTCCAGATTTACAATGAAATTACAATATAAATTTACAAGGCAATTTTTCCTTCGAGGGCTTCACCCCCGAACCTCGCAAGGGTGGTAACCCCCCTTTCACTCCCCCACGTGGATGAGTGTACATTATTCTGGGGTTTAAAGTCTTCATGGGGTATAAACACAACTCAAAAAAATGACCTCTGAATCAGGAAGATAATCAGGCTCCACAACCAACATTTTTTCCCTAATTCATTTCATGGGTCTGATTTCATAATCAATCCCTTTTATTTGATTGAATTCCCTTCCCAATCTTGATTCATCAATTGGGCCCAATTTCAAAATCGATCCCTTTTCTTCATTTGAATTTCCTTTTTATTCAAAATTGTTTGCTTGGGCCTGATCTCATAATAAACCCCCTTTATGTATTATTTTCGAATGGTTGAACTTGTAACACCCTAGTTTTGATCCCCATAAATGTATTGTAATGTAAATGTAATTTAGGATAGTGAGATGGATAATATAGTCGAGGGTCAAGTAATGCAAATGATGCACATATTGATAAAAATATACATCATTGGATATGAGACGTGAGGGACTAAAATGATTGGGGGATATGATTCCACAAGAGAGGAATGAGAGGGAGATAATGGGGCATGAAGGGGACAAAGCTTGGAAATAATATTATTTTATTATAATTCGAAGTCCTTTACCTTAGCTTATGTAAAGGAATTTCAACCTTGGAATACATTCTAAGGTAGTTGGATGGATTTCTTGGAGTGTCAAGTGTCTAGTTGGAGCCATGCATACTTATTCCCTAGTTTTGGGAGTTGTCCAACATTTTGTCATTGATTATCATCATTAGGGAGAGCATGATTAAAGTTGTAGGGGAGAGAGTTAAGCATGTAACTGAAGGATGAAATGGGTTGCATGTAATTTTTTTGTGAAAAATTCCATTGATAATCTTTGTAGATCCAAACATTGATATTTTCCTAGATAGTTTGCATTGGAGCTAGTGAAAGAAGTGTGATATCCCGAGGGATTTCATTGTAGAGAAGGGGGTCCATTTATCAAGGTTATGCAAATTGAAGGTGGAAAGAGAGTTTTTGATTTGGATCGTTGCATGACTAAATTGGATGGGAAATTAATGGGAATTGGGTTGAGAGAGTTCTCAATCAACCTTGTAGACTCATATCCCCAACTTGGGGGGTGGCTTGTTGTAAAAATGCATGGTGCAACATTTCCTACAGATGGGAGGAACATCCCATGTTAGAAGCTAGTTGTTGTATATTCTTTATAAAAGATAAATGTTGTGCATTTAATGAATTGTTGTGAATACATTTTTTGAATGTTTAAATGAATTATGAATGAGTATGCATGACATTTTCATATGTAATTGTATCATATGGCAGGAAATAACATTAATATGGTATCAGAGATGTATGGTATGGTGATGTAAAGGAAATTTGGTGAAATTCTCTACTTCCCCTCCATCCCAATGGGCACATGGGTGGATGGATATCTTACAAAGTGGTAGCATAGCATGGTTATATCACTCATGATGTATGGGCCAAAAACTAAGTGGTGTAAAGTAAGGAAATTGCAGTGGAACATTCTTCATAGTATGCCTGCAAATTATTTGACAAAATTCCCCGTGTGAAATTGGGGAAATTTCTTGGAAATTGGAAGAAAGTAAGTCTCATGTATCTAAGTGAATTTAGTCCTAGAATTTTCCATAAGGATGATATATAGAGTAGTATTTGAGAATTGCAAAATGACCGTGGGGGTATTTAGGGAAATTAGGAAAATCCTCAAATTTCTAAGAAAAACATGCTGAAGTTTTCTTTGAAGCAATTGTAGGGTCAAGTATTAGCATAAATTGGGCATGTGAGAGATTGAAATTATCCTAAGAAAGAATAACCAAAGCTTTCATGCTGACACACAAATCAAATTTCAAAATTATGCATTATCAAACATTTGAGAATTTTTGGGATTTTTGAGAAATTGGGGATTTTTCCATACTCAGTGACATGGAGGCCATGTGTTAGGTGTCGTGGACTGACACAGTGGAAATTCCACAATGGAAGGCCATGGTGGTAGGATGGAAGGCCATAATGACAAGACCATGGGGGTTTGCATTGCATGATGGTGGGCTCGAGGCTGACACAGGGGCCACAAATGGCAAGGTGGGAAACTGCAAAACCATAAGTGGTATCAAAAAACATTTTCAAGTAATTTTGAAATGTTCTCGAATGGCTCAATTTCAAAAATATATTGACACACATGTTGAGGGTAGTTTGGTGGTGTCAATACCTTTTTCACCACTAACATCCCTCGACCTTGAGGCATGGGATCATTATGGGCCATTGATCATCCTTTATCCTCCATTGTCTAATATATCATGAGAGAAAGTTGTGCACCGAGGAAATAAAAGTTGCAGGATGGGAATTACCCATCACCACAACCAATGGATGGGTGGAAAGTGGGTGCATGGAAGAGTAGGTGGTAACTAGTCCCATATGCAGTAATGCAAGTGCCATGTGGATAGTTAGGTATAGGTGGGGCCCATAATTGAATGTTAAAATAAAGAAAAGAAAAGAAAAGAAAAGAAAAGAAAAAGGAATAAACACAGAGGAAAGAGAAGCGAAGAGGAAAGAGAAGAAATAGTGATAGAGGAGAATAAATAAGGAGGAAGGTGATGGAGGATGACAGGGAAAAGATAGGGTGGCCAAGGGAGTGACATGGAATCAGATCAAGGTTCTATGTAGACCCAGGGTGCCACATTAGCAACCACATCAGGCGAATGCCACATCAACAAAAGGCATCCTATGTTTTTTTTAAATTAAGTGTGGAATCAAAATCATATTTTGGCCATAACAGGAGCAGAATAACTTAGAAGATGATGATATTTTTTGGGTTCTGGAGCCAAAATCATATTTTGGACTTAACAAGAGTAGAATAATTGAATAAGATGAACATTTCTAGGTTTTTTCGTAGTGTCAGGGGCTACAAAAGTGCCAAAGAGGGTCACTAGCCAATTATGCACCAATTTTCCAGAAAATCCAAATTAGAGGTTTTTAAAGAGTAGGATGGTGCTCAGTGGCAATGGAACTATTACTAGTGAGAATTTCTTAGGGTGACAGAAAATTTGAAATGAAAATAACCAATGAAGGGATTAGATGGATTCCAAGGAGGTTGGAGTGGAGATGCCAAAATAGGGAAAATCCATTATTTTGGGCCACATCGACATATTTTTCGGATTTTCGGAGAAGGAAAAGGGAAACAGATGGAAAAATTGGAAATTTTACTTCATCAAAACTTAATCTACTCATCAAGCCAAATAATTTTTTCTTAGTGAAGGTTTTCCAGAAATGCTCATATTGGGAGTTAGTTAATTTGGCTAGAAACTTTTAAGTATAGAAAAAGGTGAAAAATTGCAAAGTTGTCATTTTGATATTGTTGTAGTTTTTTACTAGAGTATTAGATCAACAATCTGAGAGTTTCTTTGAAATCACAGTTAACGTTATTGTCAATTCCTCATATGATAATGTTTCTTGTTATTTCCATATTTTCCTATACAAGTAGAAAAAGTTGGTGTTTGAGCTTAACTGCACTAGTGAGAAAGGTGCACAAAAGGGGTAAATTGACAAACTTCAGAAGACTATAACTTTATGATCATAGCTCATAATTGAGCAAGAGAGTAGTCATTGGAAAGGTAATTAAGAGGGAAACATGATAGAATATTCAATCTTTACAAACATGTATCTAGATGATTGATAAAGTTTCAAGAATGATACATTTGGGCTCAATGAGCAATGCAATTGTTCAATGAAGAATATTTCCAAAACAATATTACCATTGGAAAAAAGATTTCCAAATGAAAAATATGCATCCCATATGTGAATTAAAATCAAGGAAGGATACATATATTTCATAATGTTGCATGTGTAATGATATGAAGGCACATTTAGAGGTGCAAAAGCATGATAATGAAAAATGGTTGAATACTTACCAATGAGATAGAATTGTTAATGTGTAGGGACACTCAAGAAGAGTGTTATGGAAAGGTGTGTTTATAAGGAATCGAATGATATGGATGGAAATTGTTAAGTGATGATGTAGATTTCATTCCATATTCAATGATAAAGAGTAAAGGGATCCAAAAATATAGTGTATTGATAAAGAAGGAGAGAATGCTTATAGGACATTCATTGTAATTAGTAAGTGTGAATAAGATTACATAGGAAGAGAAAGAGAATGATTTTGTCATTGTAGATGAAAATATGTGAAGCAAAAGAATGGTGACATGTATGAAGAGTCACATGACAATTTGATCCATGAATCTAAATATTATGCCACAAAAGAATGTTTAGCAAGGGTATTGAGGGTTCATACATGAAGACAAAATTTGTTAGGATCATGAACATTACATATGGTTATTATGAATAACTAAGTGACCATGAAAAAATAAGAGGCATGTATTAAACCATCATGTGAAGAGTGACGCTAAGATACACAAGGGGTAGGGTAAGTATCTTAATTATGAATATAGAGAAAGGGAAATTAAATAATGATGATTGCAATAAAAAAAGTGTTGTGATGCTTATGAGATGGGTGCATCATCTATGTGGGAAAATATATGAAGAATTGGAAGAGTTTCCATCTAGGAACTAGAAAATTTTGTTTAAAGAAATTCATAGCAATAAATCCACTTCTGTTAACACAGTTCACAATGGAATCATGGTGCAAGTGTAAGGAATTCAATGGGTGGAATAATGGATATTAATTGACTCCAAAGGGTTCCAATGGAGAAATAGGGAAATATATTGTGTACATATTGGTTCTATAGTGATGCAATAAGACTTCAAAGACAGTTCTCCCATTAATGAAGTGGACTCCAGAATTGGACCAAGCTAGGAACAACTTGATAATGGTAGAAGTTTCTATAATGTGAATGTTTGAGTTAGTTGGAGTCTATTACAACACTAAATGAATTATGACCTCAATGAATGGGAATATTAAAGAAGAACATGAGAAGGAAGGCATATAATTATGTTTGATATTGTTGCAAAAGAGATTAAATTTGCAAGAAAACCATTTGAAAATGGAAGAGCATTAATAGAATGCTAGGAAAATGTTGGATGATTCGGATGAAGTTACAAATGGGTGCAAAGAAAAGTAGTTTATATGAATATTGGAAAAGGAGATATAGATGCAACATTATAGTATGTTGGAATATTGACTGAAGAAGTCAATTTTAAATCTCAATTGGTCAAGGAAGAAGAAGAGAATGGTTAATGCACTACAAGTGTTGGAAAGTTCATATAATAAAGGTTGGGTACAATTGACCCAATACAAAGAGCAAATGTTGCATAATTCAATGTCAACAATATATTTTGGCTAGAAATATAAATTGTTCAAGTTGGATTTGGATGGAAGGTGCTCAGAAAAAGGGAGCAATGTTGAATAAGTAAGATCCCAAAATGTGCAACAATCCATTTGAAATTGGGGACGACCAAAGATATAAAAGGAAGTTGTGAATTGACAAAAGAAGCTACAAGAATCTGATGATATTGTTGTAGCAACAAAGGTGAAACATGGCTAGCAAGGAAACCATGTTAATGAGGGGGAATTTATGAAATCATCTTTTCCTATTTTAATATATTTACTTAATGTTGAAAGAGATGATATATGTAATAAGTGGTAAATCATGAGAATGATGAACATGAAAGAGATTAAATATATGGATTAAATGTGCACTAGTAGGAATACTAAAGTGATGCATAGTGCATATAGGAAATCTTAGGCACATATTATGCATACATACTAGAGTGGTTATGAACTAGATATTTATGATGATAAAAGTTGCTAATAATGGATTATGTGTCCAGGGAAAAAGGGTGGGAGCCTGACTAGAAATGATAAGGATATTGCTACATATGAAAGTCAATAAGAAGAAAATATTGGAATAAAAGAATGTTGATTAAGATGTTGGTAAGGAAGCCTGTGAGCTTCTAGCAAACACCAGCTAATGAGGTAGCATAAAAAATTAATTGTTGGCAACCATGCACATATAAATTTAATATACTTATGTTGCATAAGTGTTGAAGGGAATTTAGGTAAGAATTTCCTCAGTCAGAATTTCATACTTGAATTGAGTACGACTATATAATTTGAATTCATTCATGGGAAATACATACCACTTGGTGTGAATACCTTGAATATATAAAGATTGTATAATCTTTTGGATGCATTTGTATGAGATAAAATATAATTTCAATATGTGTCGGTATGAGTTAATAACCATGGTGGGTCAGGGGATATAATATTTATACAGAAGTGAATGCCAGCAGGTGTGAGGCCATAATATGTTTGAATATGGAAATGCCATATCACTACACAAGTGTCCAATGGTCTCCCTACCTTTATTTCCATCTTGGGTTGCAACCTTCCTCCCAACCCTAAAGAGCACAAAGAGGGTGTATTCCTAGGGTTGTTTTGGGATAAAATGTAAGGTCTCTATATGACTGGTCAAGTGTTTGGGAGGTGGCGAGATGATGTGTCAAGGAATTTTCTAGACCTTATAATTCATTATGGCGAGATACATGATACATGAATACAAAATTCTATGAATGAATGAATATGAAAGTGTGGAAATGTAAATGTGTGTGTGTGTGTGTGTGTGTGTGTGTGTGTGTGTGTGTGCATGTGCACACACACAGACACACACATGCTCGATTGCAGTGGTTGAATGCATAGTGTGAATGCATACTTTTGTGAAGTAATTCTTGTGTAATATTACATTGAAATTAATATATTGACAACTGAAATGATGAATTTGCTACTAACTCATGAATTTGAGATCATTTCAGGAGTTGTAGATGTAGTAAAATAAGTGCATTCCAAATTTGTCATATGTACATGGACTACATGAAATCTCTATTAAGGGAACATAGTTATGGAAAAATGATTGTGTCTGAAAGAAGTAAAGCTCAGAAAGAAGGTTGTTAGAACCGTGTGGTTCCCAAACATTATTGATTAAGAATTGGCAAGAGATTCCTAGTAGTAAGTTAGAAATATCCTTGCACTTGAAAAAATTGGAAATATTGATCACCTAAGGGATTATTTATCATTTAAGGGAATGCCTAAGCCTGGAAGGGTGAGTGCGACAAGGAAGAGGAAACTTACATGAATGAAATTGTTGCAGAAAATGCATGTGGTATGATGGATGGAATTAAAAGGGCATGGTTGAAAGAACAATGAGATAAAATCTTTCATATGGAAGCCTCATGAAGTAGGTAAGTAACCACATAGATAAGTATTGAATTAAAATTGCATTGAAGGAGTATATTTATTTTTGAATACCTTCTTACATTGTTGAGTTGGGATCTCTTTTGAATAAGATAATTGAAAAATCATAATGGCTATAACATGTATGTTTCTCTTGATAATTGTTATAGGAATAGATCAAGGATGAATACATGAGCCAAGTACCTGGATAGAAAACCCCAAAGATGATGTTATTCCAAGGAAAATAGTGCAATGAAAGATACACCCAACAAGGATATTGGACAAAAAGAAGACATGGTTCTCAGGAACAAAGGCACAAGACAAGTAAAGGTCTAGTGGAGATGGAAGATGCAATGTGGATGGAATTGGGCTTAAAATTTTGATGTAAACATATTTTTGGTGTAAGAATTATATGTATATATATACATGTATGGTGATATGCATTGAGGATAGTGCAAAAATAAGGGGGATGGGAATTCAACACACAATTTGTTATCCCCATAAATGTAATGTAATGTAAATATGGGATTTAGGTTGGTGAGCTGGATAATATGGCCAAGGGTCAAGTAATGTAAATAATGTAGATATTAATTAAAAATGCATCATTGGATGTGAGACACGAGGGACTAAAATTGTGGGGGGATATGGTTCCACAATAGAGAAACAAGA
>SNQJ01S0044216.1:53233-72050 GCA_010110895.2 Picea sitchensis
TAAAATGAAATACTTGAACTAGGAAAGACAAAAGGAGGATATATACATATCACAAAGGATACACCAAAATTATCATACTCAAGGATGAATAGAGAGATGGATGAAAAAAAAGTTTGATATATTCCAAAAGGATACATCCTATTATGGTGGGTAACAAACAAATACAACTATGGGAGAGTATCCCTCACGATTACAAAAGAATCCTAGAATTACTATCCATTGGGATATGGAGTCAAAATTACCCATAAAACCACATAGGGAATGGAACTATTGAGGGAAATGTTATTGAAACAAAAGGAGATGCTAAACCAAAGCACGACTTAAAGATGCTAAACTAGGAAAGTAGACAAGCATGACAATCTATGTAAGTTGTAATAATAACCTACATACCCTAGACTAGTTAGAGATCGCAGAAGGTCAAATGAAGAAAAAAATATGATGCATCCATTTAAGGATGGGATCAACATTTGGGCATTCTTATAAATGTTTGACCACTAGGTAGGGAAATCATGTTGAGTGGTGTGACGTGTAGAAAAAATGTTGCTCCCACAACATCTTCACAGATGGTAGATCATAGGACAAAGGAATGCAAGAATGTGACTATGGAAAACATGTCCCATATAACTGTTTAAAATCATTATTAACCTCCACATACTCACTAATGTCAAGTTTAGTAATAGATGTGGAAATTAGTAAAATACATTAATTTGTTACCCATTTTCCTTGTTAAATATGTTGCTTACTTACAAGTGTCTAGATCACCATTTCATCACAATTATTTTGTATGTGTTATTATTGGATTTTGTATGTGTTATTATTGGATAAAACATTTATTGACATGATAAAGAAGGATTTCAATAAAATGTTCTTCTAAATTGGAAAACAATTATGATAGTTTTCAAATAGATTACTAAAAATTGACAAGAATTTTATGATAAATTGAGAATAGATTTCATTATCCTTAAAATAATTGGTCTCCAAAATACATTAAAATTAAAATTAAAATTAAATGATAAATCCCACTATGTAAAGAAGTTGAGGCTTATTAAAAAACAACAAAAAAATTACCAATTTCTTTTTAACCTTATATTCAACTTCAATACTTCCTTTTAGTTTATCATCAATGAGATATCTCTTCTTCAAATTTCCATGCTTTTGAGGTGTACATATGCATTRGATAATCTTGAGGTGTACATATGCATTGGATAATCTCGATGACTCGAAGGAAAGTCCTAGAGGAGAGGTGACTAAGACTTAAAAACTCTAAAAGTCAATTTTAAGGAAATCTAAAGTGGAAATAGAAGAAAGTGACCATAGGCAAGACCCCCCATTTTTTAATAAGTTGAGACACAAATTATATCTCTACTAAAGGAGAGATATGGGGCGAGAGGATGATTCATGAAATCATTTCCATGTAAAACTCAAGCCTTAGTGTGCAATAAACATGAATGTATGTGAGTAGACATTAAAAAACTCATGAGGTGTACATATGCATTGGATAATCTCAATGACTCGAAGGAAAGTCCTATAGGAGAGGTGACTAAGATTTAAAAACTCTAAAAGTCAATTTTAAGGAAATCTAAAGTGGAAATAAAAGAAAGTGACCATAGGCAAGACCCCCCATTTTTTAATAAGTTGAGACACAAATTATATCTCTACTAAAGGAGAGATATGGGGYGAGAGGATGATTCATGAAATCCTTTCCATGTAAAACTCAAGCCTTGGTGTGCAATAAACATGAATGTATGTGAGTAGACATTAAAAAGCKCAATATCAACGAAAGGATGAACGAGTTAATGTGGRTGAGATTAAGCCAATAGATAAATCAACATCATTATTAAAAAATGTTTCATTAAAGGTTTTAATATTGATTGATGTAGTTAACTTAATAACAATGAAATTAACCACACAATAACAAGGAAAGTGTGAAGATAAATTAGTGCAATTGTACACATGATCTACACTATGTTTTACAAAATAATAAGGAAACTGTAAAGATAAATTAGTGCAATTGTATACGTGATGTACACTATGTTTTATTTGGTATATAGATGAAGGAAAAGAAAGTGTGAAGATAAATTAGTGTTGATGTATACTTTGTTTCATTTGGTGTATATATGAAGGAAAGTATGAAGATAAATTAGTACACATGATGTACACTATGTTTTATTTGGTGTATATAGATGAAGAAAAGTGTGAAAATAAATTAATGTTATTGTACAGATGATATACACTATGTTTCATTTGGTGTATATATATGAAGGAAAGTGTGAAGATAAATTAGTGTTATTGTACACATGATGATGTACACTATGTTTCATTTGGTATATAAACTATGTTTCATTTGGTGTATATATATGAAGGAAAGTGTGAAGATAAATTAGTGTTATTGTACACATGATGATGTACACTATGTTTCATTTGGTATATACATGAGCATGGAGAATATTTAGAAACAGTGTTATTGTACACATGATGATGTACACTATGTTTCATTTGGTGTAGACATGAGCATGGAGAATATTTAGAAATAAGGCATCATCTTTGACTAGGTTTCATTTTGACTAAGTCCCATTATTTGGCTAGACCAAAGATGGAGACCCACTTTGTCCAATGCCATAGATAGTGTGGGGAGGAATTGGTTTATTAAAATAGTTTCAATTATATATTACAATTTTATTTTATTATTTTAATTTTGTAATAAAATTAAATTGATTTTATCAAAATAAAATTTGAATATAAAAAAAATTTATAATTTTAAATATTTGAAAGTTTGCCAAATTAAGAAGACGACATCGTAAATTACTGATTCTCAGAAAAGAAATGCTCAAAACTTTGTAATCTTAAAATAACTCAAGAACTACACAGTGATAGTATACGGCACACCATTACACTGAGAAAACCCACAAACCACAGCCGATCTCCAATCTTAAAAGTTTGGAGAATCGTTGAGAATAGATCTCTTTCCCGCGGGCCGCCATTAGAGATCAAAAGCTGCCGTTTCACTGAACAAAAACTATGGCAGAGACCTCCCATGTCCAGTCGTCCCTGAGATGTATAGTGAGAAGCTCTGTCACAAAAAACATTTAAACAAGGAGGAGCAGGAATCTATCATGCATATGTATTGTCTCCACCAAAATTTCTTCTGGTTTTTAGTGCCCAAGCACAGCTCAGCCTGTCCTATTACAGTTTTGCATAAAAAACTAGTGCATAGAATTGCAGCGTTTACTCCATCATAGGAAGCGTTCCGCCAGCGGACAAGATCTGCTGCTCCAGCTGATATGGCAATGTCAGCTTAATCAGATATAAGTGTGGAGTAACTATCAGCTAATTTCAACAAACTTAACGTTAATGTCAATTATCTATACACACAAAACATGAGTCTGCTATATATAGAAATCATTAAGTCATGATCAGTTGGCTACGTGAAACAGATGCTGCAGTTTATTCTTGAAAAGATAATATTCTTCCCTGAGTTGCTGCAGACATTGAAGGCACCTGCACCAGAACATACAAACACGCCATATTCATGTCATATCAAAAAAACAAACGACATTGCTGAATTAAATTACATGGGCTTTCACTACCCAAATCGAAATTCACTGCAATTGCTCAGCAGAATGACAAAAAAATCCAGCCCTTGCTTACCCTTCTCGGTTGTTGTCGTTACAAAATGCACGAAACCCTATGCATACATTTTTAACTCTCTGCGCCCCTACGCTGTTGAAGTGAAAATGTCAAACTCGACCAGGCCATACGATTGTAATATGTACATATATTACAGTATAATCGTTAATACGTTCATACCTGGAACTGCTTCCCTTGAACTGGTGCACTTGGGCATCGATTTTCGTGTAATCAATTGCCTCATTATCGCTGAAAGACATAAACAGAATTCAAATCAAAACGGACAGATGCCTTCAATAAATTCCCTGGAATATCTAAAATCGTTAACATTCTTATAAATCTTGAACAGTAAAATTGCAGAACCCTAAAAAAAACAGTGGAGTATAGTTCATAACTATCTACATACAGTGCGTTTGCCAAGCTATCGAGCAGCTTCTCAGAATCCTGAAAGAACAACGAAATAACTTCAGTCACAAAGTCCGGGTCGTTTTCGTCCTGCAACTGCTGCAACTGTGTGAATTGCTCATCCAGAAACCCCTGCAACTTAAATTCGACAATTCAATTACCCATTTACAGAATCCTCATCATAAACATATATGCAATCTGCTGATCTCAATTACAACAAAATCAGACCTACAAATTGAACAGAAAAAAACCATCAATGGACAAACAAAAGTTAAATTAAAACTGATATGCACTAGTTACCTCCTGGAAAAGGGTATTAGTAAGTTGAATAAGCCGCTGCTTCAAGCGTATGACGTCCATTCCGAACCGCAGCATCCACACAGGCAGCCCCGTCGCGACTGACTTGGAGTTTCCCGCTGTTAAAAGCAAATAAATGATAGTAACGGAATCCCACTGCACTGAACTGATCAGCAAAGAAAGTCCGGTGCTTTGAATCCGAGAAGTGGTGGGCTTTATACAGGAAAATTTTAAAACGAAGAGACATGGCTCAGATGTAACAGAATATAAGTGTTTTTTTGTGTTTTAATCAGAGGGTAACTGCGCATGCGAGTCGGGATATACCTTCACATTGTAGCCAGAAATGGCAGAGAATTCCGTTAGCATCTGAGATCAGCAGCATGCGAAGTGAGCAAATCGAGAGTAATGCCCGGCCATGTCAGACAAACGCTGATCAACCCCATAAACATTTGCATCCTCCCATCTTTTAAAAAATTCCCCAGGCCGAGGCAACCCCTAGCGGCCGGTCTCCGATTACGGCCACATGTCACCCATGATACGAATATGCACACATTTTTTAAGCCAGTATTCATAAACGTTTTATGAAACATTTTTTTTTCATATTTTTTTTTTTTAAGATGTGCTAGTATTCATAAATGTTTTATGAAACATTTTTTTTTTTCATATATTTTTTCAGATGTATTTGTCTGAAATAATATGAGAAATTGTTAGATTTGTAGATTTAAATGATTATTTTTATATAATCCAAATATCTCAAAAAAAATTTAATATACCAAATTTATTTAAAAATAAATTTTAAACAACCAAAAATAATAATAATTTCATACAAATTTGTATTATAGAATTCTTATGAAAAAAAATCATTTCTTAAAACAATTAGAAAACATTTTTTTTTATAAATATGAAATCATATAACTGATTATTTAGTAGTTAATTTATAGCAGAATGTAATTAATAAATACATATTTATTTATTAGTATATAGAGAAAAAGGTATCACATTTCTATCATACTAGTTTTTGTTCCACACCACATAAGGTAAATGCGAATATTATAGAGAAAAAGGTATCACATTTCCATCATTATAGTGTTTGTTACACACCACAKAAGGTAAACAKGAATATTAAGGAAGACATTGTTATATAACAAAGGATGAACAATACACCATAAGAGAAGATGGACTAGCTATTTTAGAGAGAGCAAGGAGAATTTTAGATGGATCTACTCTATAGCTGAGAAGGTAAATATGAATATTAAGGAAGACATTGTTACATAACAAAGGATGAACAAAACACGATAAGAGAAGATGGACTAGCTATTCTAGAAAGAGTGAGAAGAAGTTTGGATGGATCTACTTTATAGCTATAAAGTTTAGGGGATTTTTACAAAGAAAGCATAGTTATAATGGAAGTATATATCTTCCATATGTGAGGAATTGTATTCATTTCTATTCTCCATGAGAGAATCACAACTTTGTATACATCTATACCATACATTATTACAAAAATAGCATTTGGGGGATAGCCATGCATGTGATGGGCTTTAAAGGGGTGTTGCTAAAGGAACTAGGTCTTAAAGGACCATTTTCATAAGTTCTTTGGAGAATTATTACTTTAAGGTACATTATTAAATCCCTTTTCAATTTAAATTTAATTTAAATTTTAGCAATAGGTGTTAAAGCCCAATCCCTAGTTTTCTTTTTGGTGACAATTTTGGTTATGGTCCTTTAACACCTCTCACCAATGGATTTTACCCATTCCTAGTTTTCTTTTTGGTGACAATTTTGGTTATGGTCCTTTAACACCTCTCACTAATGAATTTTATTGGTGACACTTTTGGCGATGGTAAAAAAATGCTCATTGTCATTGATAAGATGCTACTATAATGCAATTTTAATAATGTCGAGTGATTGTCATTATAGTTTTTGATTAAAGGTGATGACTTAAGACCATTTTTATTGAGTCATGACCACCATATGTCAGGGTCAAAGTGGTTAGGGAAATTTAATTTGTTTTAAACACTTAGCGTGTTAAGGGTCTTAGGTGTGTCACTTAGGTAAATTTCTTATGTTGCAAGTTAGGCGTGTCATTTATATGTGTCGCTTAGGTCTGTCATTTATGTCTGTGGGTAATAAGGTGTGTTTCTTATATGTGTCACTTATTTTGTGGGTTAGGTGTGTGACTGATGTGGAAGGGATACGTATCTGACTTATGTGCAAGGGTTAGGTGTGTGACTTATGTGCATGGGTTATAAGGTGCATCATTTGTGTGCATGGGTTATAAGGTGCATCATTTGTGTGCATGGGTTATAGATTTGTTACTTATGCATGGGGGTTAAGTGTATTGTTTATGTATGCCATTTATTTGTGTGGTTTAATTTTGTAAATGTTCCCTTATTGTTCTAGGTGGTAACTTACCATCCGATTAACTTCTAACACTATGGAACTTATGCATGTATACTTATGTCGATTAACTAGTTTAACAATTTATTGTGACCAACTCAAAGGTTCGAGATAAGAAGAGATAAGTATCTCTAATCTTAATTGTCTTCATTGAGTAAATGGTAGCATTTTATAATAGCTATCATAAACTATGTTATAGTTATATTGGTATGGAGTGTTGAATATAATATCACATTAATTAATTAATTAATTTGAGTAGCATTGCACTAAACTATATCTATGAAATACAAATCCAGGATCCCTAAGGTAACACATATATACTTATCAACAAATCCAATTAGCTAAATCCTGAAGCCAACCAAGATTATATGGATATTGATGTTGTGTAATATGCAACTTTAAGGGTTCAAAAATGAGTGATAAATGATGATAAGTTAACTAAAACAAATTCGTTTAAGTTTTTATGGTGTACATGGGTTAGGTGCGCATGAGTATACCAGTGCTTATGCACATGGGTTATGTACTTCATTCATGCATGTCACATATGTGCATGGTTAGGTACATTGATTATGCATGTGGTTTAGGTGCATTGTGTATGTGTGAGAGTTAGGTGTATCATTTAATATGTTTTCCACTTATGCATGTGTTAGGTGTATCAATCTTTTTGGGGGTTGCATAATTTATGTTTGTGTGGGTTAGGTGTGTCATTTATGTGTGTGGGCTAGCTATGTAAAATATTTTTATGGTTGGGTGTGTCATTTAAGCACGTGGTGCATTTTTTCATGTGTGGATTAGGTGTTTGAAAAATAAGGTATTCAGACAGGTTGAACATATTAAGAAAAAATGTCACACTGAGATCAAATATTTGTACAATAGTGCTTGCATGTGTTATCCCTAAAGTTGTCCCTGACTACTAAGGGGAAATATAGGGCACCTCAGTTATTGCAATGTTTTTTTGTAGATTAAGATTGAGTTTATATATTGGTTTAAGGATCATGCTGTGGGTAGGTTGGACAACAATAGATCTGGTTACACTTTTTAAATCAAGTTTCCACAACATTCAACTTAGTCAAAGGAATGCATTCTAACCAGTTAGATAAATAGAAATAGAATAGATGAAAATGAAGCTACAAGTTAACAATATGTTCACTTGTAAAGAAGAATTTCACGTTCCAAATAATATTTAGAAACATGAAAGAATCACTCAAATGCAACTCCCAAAACAGATGATTTTAACAACAAATTGTTTACTGAAATTCAAAATGGAACAGGATAAACCAATTCTTTGCAAGAAGTTTCAAATGCATTCAAATAAGATAGAAGAAATAAAATACATAAAAGAAAATAGTCTAACCATCAGAATGTTTGTTCATTGAGTGCAAAATGTTGTAGTTTCCAACTTTACAATTTCAGATCAATATGTTTCTTTCAGCACCACCAATATTGAACCTCTCAACCCTCTCATCTAATCCTCTTTTTATACATAAAGAGTAGGTTCATATTTGTATCTTGGATCCTAAAACATAGTTTCACTTTTGATTACAATTCGATATACTTGGATATTATATAGGAATTAGATTCTATTTTTATTCAATGTGCAGACAACAAATCTTGGATCCTAGGGGAAATATCCTCTATCTTAGGACCATATCCTTAACTCCTAATAATATCCTTTTTATCCTAACAAAAAATCATCCAACCCATATTCTCTCACAACAACTCATTCAAACTTCATGTAATGGTTCCCATGATCAAGAATAGGTTGAATTGATGAGGTGGTAACTCAACCGTGACTAGGAAACATAAATCCACAAATTCACAAATCCACAAATCCAAAATTTCTAGAAACATACCCTTCAAATATTCACCTATAGCAACCAAACGGTTCACGTTTTCGTGAAATGGCCTATGTGTCACCTAATTTGGCCCATTATGCAAGTGGGTTTTGAATCGATTTTCCAAATTCTTCATCGTTTTCTTTGGAAACACGTTACAAGATGACTGTAAAACAACCACCTATAAGAAATTTTGCATCTTTCTTCAATTTTTGTTGTAGCTTGGAACTTTGAATTTCCATATCTCTTTTTTTCTAGTACATCCATTGTTTCAACCCTGTCTTCATCTTGGTCTTCTTATGAGGCAGACATATTTAAATCAATGGAACGTTTAGGTTTTCTAGGCATTCTTTCATACTTATGTCCCTTTGAGGATTTTACTTCAATAATGTCCTTTTTCACATGTTTAGGTAAGATGGATGCTCCTTCCATATAAGGTTCTGGAAATTCTTGTATCTTTGGACTGTAGGTAGGATCTTTCTATAGGGGAGGATTTGTATTGCACCTTTACTGTACCCTTTGATGTGGTGCCCATTCCTCTTGAAAACCTAGTTTTCTTGACAAGAGATGTTTTCTGTGTTTTTGAAACATGTTCCTCAAAACCTAAAGAAGATAACAGTTGTTCCTAAGGAACTTGTAATTCACTTAATGCATACATAACTGGAATTTTGATAATACCTTGATGAAATAAACTTTGATGAGAATTTTGAGGATGGTTATGTATCTTCTTTGCCATCTTTTTCAAACTTTTCAAAAGATAAAATGGAAAATTCATTTCCTTATCTCCATTTAAATGCATCAAAAATCGTATGTGATAGAAGTAAATGGTAGAAAACCTACCTTCATAGGTTATGTATTTTTGGACCATTTTTAAGATACTTTGCATTCCTTCTTCAACCATTTATTTGGGATTCCTTGACTCCAATTTGGATTATGGTGCTTTTCTACTAAGAACTGGTTGCAAATGTCTACAGGGAGTTCTCCCTACTTAAACCACCTTTCACCTTTTACAAGAAAACCATAGGTTGTTGCAATTGAATGTTTTGTAACATGAATAATGATATTTCCCACCTGGGTCTAAAACTCATCGAATTTTTTAGCAAATCACATTGAAATTTGTGCATGGTGCCCCTGAAGAGCGCAACAAAACCTAAACCATTCTCCCCGAAACAATTTCTACATGATTTTTGGGCAAGATTCTAAGAGCTCAATTCCCTCTAGTTCTAATCGAAGAATTTGACCACCCTTTTTAGGCGACATATTGTTGATCACAAAATCTCTTGAACCTACGAGAATTAGGGTTTTTCTTTTTTGCAAATGAGTTTTAAAGGAGCCTGCACAAAATGCCTTTAAGACAAAAGGGTTTTTAGGTTTCATACGATAATAATATGCATTCCTCATCATTACAAAAAAAATTTAAATGCTTCAAATGATGATTTTGAATGTTTTAGATCATGACCTGACACCTGAGCTTGATGGAAGTACAAGTCGATTCAAACTTGTATTCAATAAATCGTACTAAGGATAAAATAATCATTTATATATGACATAATGAAATATAACAACTATTTGCATGATATCCCTGCATGATTTCTGAACTGTTGTCACGATCTTCAAATTTTGAACGCATTTGTAGTAATGATATTTTTATGAGCTACAAGAATGGAAGCATTCTTGTAGCCAACCTATTTATTCTTTAAAAATTGGGAAAATGCCTTTTAATTGGAAATGTAAATCAACAAATATGATGTGACACATCTAATTTTTTGCATATACTTCTAAACATACCTTATAAAAAAAATGAAGATGAATTTAAGAAAAGGAAATCACACCAAAAATGAACAGTAAAGATAAAATGTGCAGCAAACAAAGATAAGTTGGGCTTAGAAAAAGGCTTATGATTGGATAGACTAAATTTTAGGAACATAAAGGTAGAAATAGGTTTAGGGACTAAGACTCACTACATATGGGGATAATGTTCACCTTTTGAGACATTAAGAACTGCAGACCAATGCCCTCTTTTCAAATTCTATCACAAAAATATGTAACCTGCAACCCCGCTCTGTTTATCTGCACTATCATCTACCTTATTAATATAGACAATCCATTCTTCATACTGAGATACCAAACTGCAAAAAACTTAACTTCACACCAATGTCACCAATGGGCTATGGAGTCCTTATTCTGTTTTATTTCACACCAAAACAAACTGAAAGAATAATCTTGAAACTGTAAACTGAAAATTGAAATTCAATGCTTGTGAAGCGATTTTATTTATACATACATTCTACTCTAACCAGTTGCAACTGTTTTCTCAAGTGATATCGAACTTCTAGTGCAACCATTCAATCATGTGATCTACTAACCATATTTCTTGAACATGCTTTGTCAAAATAACAATTTGAAAATGAAACGACATCTCACTTTGAAATTGAATCCCATAATTGAAGTGAAACCATGATAGAGGATTAAAACTGATAAAATATTTTAAATATGTAGCCATAGGATCATAGAAATCATGGTGAGTTACCTCTTTCTGTTGTCTAAGATGAATGGGTTGTTCATCTCTACTTATGATTTTTTCTATTTCTCACTCTTGAATCTAATGATCAAGATTGGCAATGTCAGTTACCTTTGTGCTACCTTTGAGAATCACAACGTAACTCTTCTCTTCACAGAATTCTTGTTGTCCCATCATCTCTGAAGAAAAATATAAAATATGCTCTTCTTAATCTTCCATATCACTTCCTTCAGAGTCATTGAATAAAGGAGGATTGTTATAAAATTCTATGTGGGTTGATGCAAAAATATGATCCTTTCAATGACCTAAATACGCATCAAATATGGATGAATCTTCATCAAATTTTGGAGCAGTTACTTTATCATTACACAACCTATTAGAAACATTTGATATAATATCAAATGTACCTACAATATGGTTGTCATTAGCTCCATCTGCAAAATTATCCTCATGAAAATCAACAAGAAAGTTCATATCAAAATCATCCTTATACTCATAGCTGAAAAACCTTTGCACTGTATATAAAACATCATCTTCCTGATTTAAAATTTCTAGATCTTTGACAATAGAAAAATATGATTGGGTGATTTCAATATATAGAGAAAAACATGAATCTGAAAATGATGCATCAATGCACTAAAACAAATGAAAGTCGAGATCCCATCTTAGTTGTTCATACTCTTCATCCAGTTCCTGTGCATCCACATCTTTGTCCCAAATTTGATTTGAGAGATTTCCACAAGCTCGAAGGTTGTCCTCAATTTCCTCAGCATATATAAACATTTGTTGCAAGGTTAAATATCTCCTTTCTCCGAGGAATAAAGTTTGATAAGGATGATGATGAGATGTAGTGAAAAACACCCTAACAACAGCTTCAGATGGTCAAATATCAATAAGAATACTGAGATTAATGTTACAAAATATCCTATTAAAGTTGACAACAGGCTCATCCCTCCTCCTCTTCATGGCACTAAACTCAAAAATATACTCCTCATAATATTTGTTCTCACCCCAATATCTCAGGAAAATATCATGAAAATCTTCCCATGATCCTATTGAATCATCCTTCAATTTTCTAAACCATATGCTAGCATTTCAATGTAAAGACTAGGATAATGTTCTCACAAACATATCCTCATGAATGATTTCAATTTTTTCTATGAAACATTCAAAGACTTCCATGTATTTTTTAGTTGTAACATGATCTTCTCCATTAAACCTAGGAAGATACTCTAAAAAATTAGGAGGAAAATCGTGGAGAATAAATGGCAGTTTCAGAGGTTTGTAACCCTATCGAATATTGGAATGAACTTTAATGAGTTGATGACAAGGTACAAAAGTGATTGCAGGAGGTAGTGAATCAACTTCAATATCAATAGGTTTACAAGTTGGGTTATCTTCAAGAGGAATTGAAATATGGACATCATGATCCTCATATGGCTTAGATAAAGGAAGTGGATCAAGATCAACGATGAAAGAATATGGGAAATCCTCTTTCGTCAAGGAGGAATATACAATGGAAGTTTTGTGGTCATATGAGTGTAGAAATCATAGGATAATTCTTCTGACATGTAATGGGAAATATAGGAAACAATTTATGAAAAATAATATAAGCTCATGGAAGCAACACATAAGTTGATACTTGGTATTTCCCTTCTGCCTTTCCATTTCTTTGTTAACAGGGTTGATCCTCCAATGGAGTCTTTTAATCGTGGATTCTCCAGGTGAATGATCACAGTCTCTTCTATCACCAATAATTCTTCACCATCAAGAACTGGTTGTATTCGTTGTCGTACAACCCATGGAATGATGTCTTCATTCCTCCATCCCCGAAAATGGATCCAAAATATGTTGTTCCTAAAGTTTTCTCTGACTGCTAAGGGGCAATATAGGGAACCTCAATTATTGCAATGTTTTTTTGTAGATTAATATTGAGTTTATATATTGGTTTGAGGATCAGGTAGTGGGTAGGTTGGACAACAATAGATCTAGTTACACTTTTTAAATAAAGTTTCCACAACATTCAACTTTGTCAAAGGAATTCATTCTGACCAGTTAGATAAATAGAAACAAAGAAGATGAAAAATAAGCTACAAGTTAACAACATATTCACTTGTAAAGAAGAATTTCAGGTTCCAAATAATATTTAGAAACATGAAAGAATCACTCAAATGCAACTCTTGAAACAAATGATTTTAACAAAAAATTATTTACTAAAATTCAAAATGGAATAGGATAAACCAATGCTTTGTAAGAAGTTTCAAATGCATTCAAATAAGATAGAAGAAACAAAATACATAAAATAAAATAGTCTAGCCATAAGAATGTTTGTTCATTGAGTGCAAAATGTTGTAGTTTCCAACTTTACAATTTCAGCTCAATATGTTTCCTTCAACACGACTAATACTAAACCTCTCAACCCTCTCATATAATCATGTTTTTATACATAAAGAGTAGGTTCAAATTTGGATCTCAGATTCTAAAAAAAAAAATTAGTTTTGATTACAATTCGATATAATTGGCTATCATATATGAATCACATTCTATTTTTATTCAATGTGCAGACAATAAATCTTGGATCCTAGGGGAAATAAACTCTATCTTAGGACCATATCCTTAACTCCTAATAATAGCCTTTTGATCCTAACATAATATGATCCAACGCATAGTATCTCAAAACAACTCATTCAAAATTCATGTATTGGTTCCAATGATCAAGAACAGGTCAAATTGATGAGGTGGAAACTCAACCATGACTTGGCATTTTTGAGGAAACATAAACTCACAAAATCTGGAAAAATCCCCTTCAAAGATTCATATGTAGCGACCAAATGATTCAATTTTTTGGGAAACTACCCTAAAGTCCCCTAATTTGGCCCATTTTTCCAGTGGGTTTTTAATGTATTTTCCAAATTATTCACCATTTTCTTGGGAAACACGTCAAACGATGACTGCAAAAATAGTCACCTACAAAAAATTCTGCATCTTTCTTCAATTTATGTTGTACCTTAGATTTTGAATTTCCATACAACTTTTTTTCTGGTACATTCTCTATTTCATCCATGTCTTCATCATGGCATTCTTCTGATGCAGGGCTATTTAAATCAATGGAACATTTAGGTTTTATAGACCTTCTTCTATACTTATTTCCCTTTGAGGGTTTTATTTCAATAATGTCCATTTTCACTGGTTTAGGTAAGATGGATGTTCCTTCCATATAAGGTTTTGGAAATTATTGTATCTTTGGACTGTAGGTAGGATCTTCCTACAAGAGATTATTTTTCTTGCACCTTTACTATACCCTTTGATGTGGTTCCCATTCCTCTTGAAACCCTAGGTTTCTTGACAGGAGGTGTTTTATTTGTTTATGGGAAATATTCTAATATCTCAATTCCCTATGGTTCTAATCAGATACTTTGACCACCTTTTTTTGGCATCATATTGTTGATCATGAAATCTGTTGAACATGTTAGAATTAAGGTTTCTCTTTTCTGCAAATGAGTTTTAAAAGGAGCATGCACAAGATGACTAACACAAAAGAGGTTTTGGGTTGCATATGATAATAATATTCATTTATCCTCATTATAAAAAAACAATTAAATGCTTCGAATGATGATTTTGAATGTTTTAGATCGTAACCCGAAACCTGATATTGATGGAAGTACAAGAAGATTCAAACTCATATTCAATAAATCGTGCTAAGGATAAAACAATCTTTTAGATATGAAAATGAAATATAAAAACCATTTGCACGATATCCCTACATAATTTCGGAACTGCTGTCAATATCTCCAAATTTTGAACACACTTGTAGTAATGATGTTTTTATGTGCTACAAGAATGGTAGCATTCTTGCAGTGAACCTGTTTATTCTTTAAACCTTGGGAAAATGCCTTTTAATTGGAAATGTAAATCAACAAATATGACGTGACACATAATATTTTATGCAAATATTTCTAAACATATCTTTTAAAAATAAAATGAAGATGAATTTAAGGAAAGGAAATCACACCAAAAATGAATAGTAAAGATAAAATGTGCAACAAACAAAGACAAATTGGGCTTCGAAAAAGGATTATGATTGGATAGACTAAAATTTAGGAATATAAAGGTAGAAATAGGTTTAGGGACTAACAACATGATTAAAACATGATTAAAACCCTTATAGGGGGGAATAGTCCATGGCCCTGTCCAAATTATCACTTGAGGAAATTTATTAATGAAAAAATAATAGTTTACATGAACATAAATTACAATTAATCATTAAAAAATGACCCTTCGTTCTCTTTAAATAGACATTATGGACCAATGAACTGCTAAGCCATGGATCAAGTGTCATTAATATTGAGGATATTTTTGAGTCTTTGTATATCTCATGTGTAGGACATGATTATGAATGTCGAATTAGTGAAATACAAAAACATGCTAAAAGAACACTTGAACTTAACCTTACATTAGACCAACATGACTTTAATTAACTCCTAGTGTCAAAATATTTTAACACGCCCACATAAAAACAACTTTGGATAAGATGAAGGATTTACAAAGTGATGAAAGGAGAAGGAAGGACACATTAGAGAATATTCCCCTTAATGACAACTGTTGGGCCCTTTGTTTTGTTGGTTAGAAGTTGCTCACATCACATTGCAGCTTCATTTTGGAGAAGGGAAGTTGCGCAAGTTGTTGAGAAGTTGGACAATGCAAGAAAGGAAGAAATATAAAATGGTTAAAGGGACAACACAACATCAACAACAAGATCAAGAAAAGAAAGAAATCTCGAGTTCTTAACCAGTGAGATCAGATTATATGTAGAAGACCAATGAGATTGTAATAGGCTAATTCTAATGAGCTAATGATACTAAGAATGATAGGATTATAGGGAAATGTTAAGAAAAGGGATGTAATGTCATGTTAGTTTTGAGTTATTACTATTTTGGTTATAAATCTTGATACTGTGACGAGAGTCACTGATGTAATGGGCCAGCACTATAGTATTGTTGAATAGGAATATCTGGGTGAGAACTAGACAAACAATGTATCAGATTTTGGTATTATCAATATAAACAGAGTCCTAAATTTTGAATTTATATCTTGTGTATTCAGTCTTAATGCATGAATGAGTTGTTTATATTTATTATATTTATGTTTGATATACCTAAATGTGTCTTTATGAATGGAAATGCAACTCTGTTTCTTTATTTACCAGTTAGGAATTCCTCGGGATTTTTACAGGTTTAGTCTATTATGTGCAAGATTTCAGTGAGCCTCGATGCCTTAGAGGTTTGTCTAAGTATTCTCTTTACCCTTCCCTCTCTTTCATGTCTCGGATGCGCTTCGAGTGATACTTCTTCCCTCCCAGGAAGTTGAAAATCCCATCACTCTAGACTACTTCGGTACCTTTTTTTGGTAACCTAAGAAGGACCCTAGTCTGAACAATTTTGCACCAACACCAACTAACTAAACACCTAAAATAGAATGAAGCCTTAAGAAATTTCCTTTTATGAGGGGTTTTGTGAAAGTGTCAACATATTGATCATATGTATGACATTAGAACACTTTATGGGTGCACTATTGTGTAAGCTTCCAAATCAAGTGTATGTGTAACTTAATGTGTTTTCTATGTTGATGTTGAAAGGACTCCTTAGTGAGATTAATGGAACTCTAATTGTCACACCAGAGTGTGATCAAATGTTTTTGTTGATATCCAAACTTTTCAAGGATATATCTATTCCATATATCTTCTTGACTGGCATGTAGTACTAATGCTCAATACTCTAGTTCCACTAAAGAGAGAAAAATGGTATTTTTCTTTTTTTCAATTTCAAGGGAAAGTTCCAAAACCGAGATTGAAAACATAACCTATAGTAAACTTCAAATCATTGTGGTCTTTGGATCAATCGAAATTTGTAAAGCCAACCAATTGAGGAGATCCAATTAAACTATACTCTATGTTAAGATAAATTCTACCCTATATATATAATGAAGTGTTCTCTTTGTTTCTTCTAATGGGTTTCATGCAGTTCTTGCATGTACTAAGAAATGAGACCAATACAAAAAATGATTTCAATGAAAGTATGAGTTAAATAAAAAAGGCTCCCAAATAACTATCTATACAAAGTGACATCCACTTTGGTTGTGGTATAGGTGGGATAAAGTGTAATTCGTAAATGGAATGGAGATGGGGTTGGTTTATAATCATCCATGTGAAAGTGGAGAAAAAGATCACATGTATAGTTAGGTTGGTTCCTGAGAGGATTGGTGTCCTCATTGTTTTCTACAGGTTGGTTCATGAGAGGATTTGTGTTTTCATTTGCGATAGGTGGGTTCCTGCCAAGATGAATAGTTGTAAATTGTAAGTTGGTGCTTGAAGAAGAACATAAAGAAATATGTTTTTTGGTTTTCTCCTGCATTGGTTTTCCACATAAAAATTATGGTGCAATGTGTTTTATTTGTTGTGTTTTGTGTTCTGGATGTATTTCTATTTAAGTAAGCACTTCTAAATAATATTAATTTGTTGAAAGGAAAGAAAAATTGAAATCTAATACAATATTGATTCACCCCCCCTCCCCCCCTCTCTCAGTATTACTGTAAATTATAACAATTGGTATCAAAGTAGGTTCCTTTAGTAACATCCTAACAACTAGAAGGAAGATCACACAGAAAGTATGGCAAGTCAAGATTTGTTTTCTTCAACCATACCTCCTCTGTTAAATGGAACACATTTTTCATTTTGGAAAATCAGAATGAAGACCTACTTGATGTCTCTTGGGATGGAAGAATGGAATATTCTGGTAGATGGTTATAAAATCCCAACTAATATTCTAACTGATGAAGCTAGTAACAAAAATTACTATAGTAATTCAAGAGCTATGTATTCCATCCAAGGAGGGCTTGCGGAAATATAATTTTTCAAAGTATTGTAGTTGGAATATGCAAAGGAAATATGGGACAAACTGGTAAACAATTATGAAGGAGATGAGAAATTAAATTTGGCCAAACTTCAATCCTTTATAATGCAGTTTGAAATCCTAAGAAATAGTGAAGATGAAAATGTCACAAGATTATTTCTCATAGTAGATGATATTGTAAACAATATGAATGGGCTAGGTGAGAATATTGAAGAAGCTATAGTAGTTTAGAAGGTTCTGAGATCTCTTCCCTAAAGAATTGATGCAAAGGTTTATTCTATAGAAGAAATGCATGAACTAGATAAGCTCACTATGGATAGGCTCCATGGAATTCTAATTGCTTATCAGATGAGGACGAGGAAAGAAAAACCATATATAAAGTATGTAGTCTTCAAGGCATCATTCAAATCATCAACATCTCAAGATCATGATTCATCAAAACACTGATTAGAAGAAGAAGAAGCTAACTTTGTAAGGACACTGAAGAGGGGATCTGAAAAATATAAAGGCATGTTACCATTCAAATTCTTTCATTGTGGTAAAGTTGGTCATTTTGCATATAAATGTACTTTCAAACAAAACAACGCCAATGAAAAAGAAAAAAAAGGAAAGAATAAACCTAGGGAGAAAAGGTATTATAAAAGGAACATTTTTTATTCAAAAGAGGATAGCAACAAATCTTCAAACAATGAAGAATAAGAATATGAACTAGATACAACTCTAGATGAAAAACTTCTCATGGCTCTGAAACAACACAATTATGATCAAGAAAAAACAGACACGGAAGAGTGTGAAGCGGTACTAGACATGGAAGGATAAATTAT
>SNQJ01S0044217.1:0-20762 GCA_010110895.2 Picea sitchensis
GAAGAATTACATTCATTGGAAGCACCAACTTCCTTTGTTTTCCAGCTGCAACTGGAAGGAGGCTCCAACCCCCTAGTTTCTCAGGCTACAACCTGAGGGAATATCCAACTCCCCAATTCTATGGATATAACCAGAAGGAGGCTACAACCCCCTATGTTCTCCGGCTACAACCACATGTCCTTGCCCCGTCCAACCGCCCCGAAGTAGAAGTAGAATGATGGAACCTCTATCACACTATCACTATGAGATATACCACTATAAACTTGTACCAATAAACCTGAACCATGCATCAACCATACATCAACCTGTACCTCAACCTGTAATCAACCTGTACCATAAACAAGTGCATCAACCGTGCACCAACCTGTGCCATAAACAAGTGCATCAACCATGCACCAACCTGTACCAAAAAATTTGTAATCAACCTGTACCATAAACAAGTGCAACCAACCATGTACCAAGTATGTACCAATCATATGTCAACTACTCATCAACTATGACTCATTAATATGTACCAACATCATCAATTATACACCTCATGTATGTGTCAACTCATCAACTACTTGTCTCAACCATGTACCCAACTTGTACCTCAACCAAAATCCCTCATCAATTTCATCATAAAAATATGATTTATAACTCTATAATAGACCTGGTGTATATGATCACATATTTTCAAACCTTCATTAACTTTAAACAACAAGAGACTAGCATTTAAATCAAACTTTTCTTTAGTCTCACATGACTAGTTTTGGATTAGTCAACAACCCTAACTTGAAATAATCATAAATTTGTACCTATAATAAATAAAGATCTGAAACTGATACGCAGTGTTCTTTAGGGTGTTTTGTGCAATTCCTCCAGGTGTCACTACTTGGAACCTCTCATAAAAGTAGTTATAGCAAAAATGGCATGCCTTGTTGAATTCTGGCTTATTATAGAGAGAAACCTTGTAGAGTGTTCCCTGCACGGAATGTTTGTTGAATCGATCTGAAACTATTACACAGAATACTATAGACTTTAATATAAAAAACACATTTAGTATTACTTAATTTGGATCTGTTATGAAGAAGTTATGATGTTTTTACCCGAAACACATGTTTTTGACTAGTTTCAAGACTAGCCACAAACCCTATTTTCCACGGAGTGTAACTCGAAAAATACAACAACCCACAAGATGAATTTTTTACCACAGATACTTGGATATGTTTCCTTGATGGCATAGAAATTTCACATTCTGAATCATTCTAGAAAAAAATTTATTGCGAAAATGGTGATATGACCTGTAAATAACATACCTTAGAAAGCATCATCAAAAGAATTTATCCATCCTTGATTTTCGGCCTTCTTTTCTTCACCTTCCCTTAGAAATTCGGATTAGATATCCTTTGGTTACCTCGGACACCTATAGGTATTCAATATTCTCAAGTGTGTCTAAAATGAGAGATCCTTGCCTCTTATTTATACTCTCCAAGTAGCTTCCTTAAAAACATCATCTAGGTCACTTTTCCCACTTTCCTTATTTTAGGGTTAACCCGCTTCTAATTTCTCCATTAAATTTATTATTTAAATAATTTATTTTGTATTCACTTTGAATTATAGTACACTCATCAATTCACTTTATTATTTATCTTCTAAAAATCTCTTAAACCACTTTGACTACTTTGACCTTTTGGGGCTTCTAGATGACATAAGAGGGCCATCCAACTTCGTAAGGCCATAACTCTCAAACCGTGAGAAGTTATGTGACATTCCACATACCACCAGAAATGGAATGACATGTACCATACATATAGAATATTATTACCTGAAAATATATCAAAACTCATACCATTATCCATCAAACAAACTTGGGTCCATTACCCAAACATGGGTTCTCCAACTTCTCATGGCCATAACTCTTTGACCGTGAGGAGTTATGTGGCATTCCACATACCACCGGAAATGGAATGACAATCACTATCCATATAGGATAGTTTCAATGAAAAATTCATTGACCTTCATCTCATTATTCCACAAATAAGCATGGGTTCTCTAACCATACTTCTAGGATAACTCAATCCGCAAAGCGTATTCCCGTGAGGGATTTCACCATAAGGGGACCACTTTGGATTTCATCCATTTCTACTTATTATAAACCATGACAAGACAATAATGAGTCATCTTTACATCAAACAATCTTGGGTCCATTACCCAACCTTTGTGCTACGGGGCTTTCTTCAAGGGTTGACATCAATGACAACCAACCTTAATCAATAAAGACACCTCAACCTTTCCTCATCTGACTCAATATTCATACTAATAATCTCTCATGGACATCCAACTTAATGAGTTGAGTAAGGGAGACAAGGCCAGCAGCAGCCCAAACAGATATAACCTGAGGTCCAAGAAGAAAGAAGGAAAGCCTGATGTTCCTAAGCAGCCTACCAGAGCAGAGAAGCATGATAAAGATATAGCAGACAACAACAAAGGTAAGAAAGTGCAAGCCTCCTCTCTAATAATTAAAGTTCATGTTCCAGAAGTGAAACAAATTCTAAAGCCCCCTCCCTTTTTCAATTTTGACCATGAAATTCAAAAAATTAGAATCCTTGTACCCCTTTTTGAGTTGGTCAAGCATGAATATTTCAAAAGGAGCCTCTCTAAACTATTGCAATTCAAACCTATGTCTCATTCCGCAGACTCGGTTTATTTTCAATATGAAAAGCCAGTAATTATCTTAGGTCCTTTAGTAGAAGACAGAGATGAATTCTCTCCTCCCTTCTATACCTTACTAAACATACATGATAAGGTGTTGCACAACTATCTGATGGATTCGGGGGCATCCCATAATCTCATGCCCAAGACTATCATGGATGAACTCAGGTTAGAAATCACAAAATCCTACCATGACTTGTATTCTTTTGACTCTAGGAAAGTAAAATGTCTCAGGGTCATCAAGGATCTGGTTGTCACCTTGTTTCATTTGCCCATGAAGAGTGTGGTCATGGATATTGTAGTAGTTGATGTTCCCCCCAAGTTTGGCATGTTATTGTCCAGATCTTGGATAAAAAGACTAGGGGGAACTTTGCAGTTGGACCTCACTTATGCCACCATTCTGGTGTTTCGGGGTGAGCATAGAAGACTTTATAGGGAAGCTCAATTGGCCTACATTATTAGTGATGAAGAAAACCCCACAAACCATCCTATCTTTTCTCTTGATACAAATTTGGGATATAGTTTGTTGAAACTCACCGATGCTCCTGAACCCCCTCTGGAAATCAAAAAGAGACCTATTACTTTTTGTGAAAATTCCCCTCCTATCACCTATGTGTGGAAATTGTTCTTCAATGGAGCCTCTTCTAAGGAAGGTGTTGGTGCTGGAGTGATTTTTGTTTCACCTGCTCAAGAGACTATAACTTTGTCCTACAAGTTAGAATTCAAAGATACCAATAATGTGGCAGAGTATGAATCTCTCGTCTTAGGTTTGAGGGTTGCAAAAGACATAGGAATTGAAGAGATATCAGTATTTGGGGATGTTGAGTTAATTGTCCATCAAGTCATAAATATGTACCAAGCTAAGCATCCTAGGCTAAGAAATTATAGAAATGAAGTGTGGGACCTTATTGACATTTTTTTCCTGGATGTCAACATTTCATTTATTCCAAGAGAATAAAACATCATGGTTGATTCTATGGCTATTTCAGCAAGAAATTTTAGAGTCCCTTTGCCACCAAATCTAAGGTATGATGTGGAGGTAAATTACAGACCCTCTATACCTGACAATGTCAAGCACTAGAAAGTATTTGAGGATGATCTTGAGATCAAAAGATTCCTTGAGACTGTTGATGAACTTTCTGCACTACATATCGATCAAGATCAGGATTCTGAAAGTAATCCTCATGCTGATGTTTTCCTGAACAAAATCGCTAATCACCATATTGTTCAGTTGCCTAGCAATCACATTCCCAAGGGACTAGTTCCTTTGGAAAGACTATTTGATAGAAATGATGTGGCAGTAAAAGTTAAAGGTTCCACTAATGATGTTGAGGTGACAGAATGCAACATTGGTACAGAGGAAGATCCAAAATTTGTCAAGTTGTCGAGCAGTCTGTCAAGGGAACAAAGGGGCGAATATGTTGAGTTATTAAAAGAATTTTCTGATGTATTTTCTTGGACCTATGAAGATCTCAAAACATATGATACAAGCATCATTGAGCATAAGATCCCATTGAAGGAAGAGGCCAAACCATTTAGGCAGAAGATGAGGTAGATCAACCCCATGCTATTGCCTATCATGGAGAAAGACGAAAAGAAGATTTTGGATGCTCAGATTATCGTTCCTTTAAGGTATTCTGAATGGGTGGCTAACTTGGTCACAATGAGAAAGAAGAGTGGAGAAATCGGACTTTGTGTTGATTTCAGAAACCTAAACAGGAGCTCCAAGAAGGAAAACTACCCCTTGCCCAAGATGGAGCACATATTACAGAGGATAACAGGTGTGTCCAGGATGTCTATGATTGATGGGTTTTCTGGCTACCTGAGGACAAAGAGAAGACATATTTCACCACTCCATGGGGTACATTCATGTATGCCAAGATGCCCTTTGGATTGATGAACACAGGGGAAACTTTCCAGCGAGCTATGGACATCGCCTTCATTGGGGAAAGGGATAAATTTTTAGTCATTTATCTGGATGACATTACAGTTTTCTCCAAGATTGATAAAGAACATTGTCATCATCTAAGAAAGGTCTTCCAAAAATGCAAAAAATTTGGTCTCTCCCTGAATCCCAAGAAGTCATTGTTCGCTATGAAGGAGGGAAAATTACTAGGGCACATAGTATCAGCTGAGGGAGTAAAGATTGATCCTAGCAGGGTGGAAGCCATCCAAACCTTAGCACTTCCTAGATCCAAGAAAGAAATTCAGTCTTTCTTGGGGAAGATTAATTTTCTGAGAAGGTTTGTTTCTAATTTTCATGAACTTGTGAAGGACATTACAGTCATGTTGAGGAAAGGAAACGAAATAAAATGGACTATTGGATCTCGTAATTCCTTTGATAAAATAAAGAAGGTCATGACTGAAGCACCTATCCTCATCAGTCCTAATTACTTCAAATATTTATTATTTTCTCCTTTGCTTCATTTGACACAGTGGCGGTCGTTTTGTTGCAGAAGAACGATGAAGGATTTGAATAGTCCATTGCCTTTTTCAGTAGGGCATTGAGAGACGCAGAGCTGAAATATGATATCATGGAAAAGCAAGCCTATGCTCGTGTTAAGGCCCTCAAATATTTCAGGGTCTATGTTTTGCATTCAAAGGTCATTGCATATGTCCCTTCAATGTCTGTGAAGGAGATCCTCATTCAGCCTGACATAGACGAGAGAAGGAGAAAATGGATTTATAAAATCCTTGAATTTGACTTGGAGATAAGGCCCACCAAATTGGTTAAGGGTCAAGGTTTAGCCAGGCTATTGGTTGAATCTAATTGCAAAGCCTTGGGGACAAATTTCAACAACACTTTCTCAGAAAATCAGCAGGTTGATTTGTCTGATACAAGTTCTCAAGTCAACCCTCCATTAGCAGAATGTGCTTGGTACAGGGACATCATTCTCTTTCTACGAAAGTTACAGCCTCCTAATGGCATGGAAAAAATCAAAGTAAGAGCTCTAAAGATCATATCAATTAAATATTTCCTCATTGATCAAGTTTCATATTGGAAACATCCTCTAGGGGTGTTGTTGAGATGTTTAGACCCACAGGAAGCCCAAAAAATCATGTCTGATTTTCATGACAGTTTGTGTGGGGGACATCACTTCTGGAGAACCACATCTTACAAGATTCTCAAAGATGGTTATTTATGGCCTAGCCTATTCACTGACGTTCGTGATAAAATCAAGGCTTGTGTCAAGTGCCATAAATTCTCAGGAAAACAACAGCTCAAGTCCTTGCCTTTGAAGCATGTGGCAACTACAGGACCCTTTCAGCAGTGGGGCCTAGATTTTATCGGGGAAATTCATCTGGCTTCTAGTGGTTAGCACAGGTGGATCTTAACTGCCACAGATTACTTTACAAAGTGGATAGAAGCTATCCCCACAAGGAGCGCTTCTCACAAAGTAACCATTGGTTTTATTGAGGACATTATAGCAAGGTTTGGTTGTCCGAAAAGAATTGTCACTGATAATGTTGCATCCTTTAAGGCTGAACCATTGATTCAATTATGTGAGCAGTTTGGAATTGCATTGATTCACTCAACTGCTTACTACCCCCAAGGGAATGGACTAGCAAAATCCTCTAACAAGATCCTTATAAAGATCATCAAAAGATTGTTAGAAGACAATAAGAAAGCCTAGGATTCAAAGCTCAAGTTTGCTCTGTGGGTTGACAGAGTGACAAAAAGAGGTCTCTTGGTGTCTCTCCTTTTCAACTTTTATATGGAGTTGAGGCCATATTTTCTTCTCATCTGGCCTTACCCGTGGAAAAAATCTTCCAAGACTGCCAAGGAGAGCCTGATGATATGATCAGAAGGATACAGCAGCTAGTGGAAGTGCAATAGGCTAGAGAGAAATTGTTGGACAAAGCACATTGGCATCAATAGAAGATCAAGAAAGCTTTTGACAGGAGAGTAAGAAAAGAGGATTTCCAATCGGGAGATCTAGTACTCAAATGGGATGCACCTAGGCAGGATAAAGGCAAGGACGATAAGTTTGAAGCCTTATGGATTGGGCCCTTCAAAATCTCTGAGACATTTCTAAACAGTACTTACAGGTTGCAGAATTTGGAGGGCGTAGAATTTTTTGGCGGCCCTGTAAATGCGCATTTTCTGAAAAGCTTCTTTGTTTGAACCATGAATGGATCTTTCATGTCATTGTTAATATCTTTTTCCTTTTGTTTATGTTTTCAATAAGTGACTCCACAACCCAACAGTAAGGAAACTTAAGTTGAATTTATTAGAACCTCACAGGGAGGTCTCTATCCCCCATGGAGCCTAATGTTATCACACATCTATGTAAAGGTGGGGGGTTTGTTTCCCTCGGGAAATTACCCTTGGTGAAGAAATGTATGAAAGGGGTTACTTGAGTGACCCACTTTATCTTTTTATCCTAAGTTTTTGGCTTATGTGCGTTGTGTTAAGATGCGTGTAGATCTCAGCGGCTAAGATCTACGCGCTCAGATCTGCAATCCTTATTGCATATCGGAGCCCCCCTGACCTTCTGCCTTTAATTAGGGGGGGAATTCCAAGTTGGTGGTTTTGCAAGCACGGGCCATGCATTATGTGTCACCCTCATAGTAACTTGCAACCCTCGGGCACATTACCACTTACCACCTACCACCCCCTCCGAGTTATCCTGCTTACCGCCTCCCATTACCGCCATTCCTCCTACTGCCACCCTTCCTCCACTCACATCACTCACGCGCATGTTCCCTTTCCGTTGTCACATCTCCCCTCTTACCTCCCGACATGTGTCTTCTACTCCCTCTCCATGTCGCTTCCACCATGGTTGTCGTATACCTCCTGACCCCACATGCACCTGCCTCCACGTCCTCTCTCCTCGCCACATCATTCCCCTGCGCCTTTACACCTCAACTCCTGAGTACTGGAGCCCACGTTTCCCAATCACCGCTCTGCCAACTGCATCATTCCTCTTGGCCTCCGATCACCATCCATTCCATACCATTTTTCACCAATCATCTCATCGGCTCCCCATCGTCACCATCCACGTCTGCCTGCCAGTATTCCCTGCAAACATCTAGTGAAGATCCAAGTGGCAGAATTTCAAAGTGTGACCAACACGCTTTTCCAGATGTCGTGTTGACTCTGGATCATCCCAATCCTGATGCAGGTAGTTAATGAAAGTGAGAGATGTGGTTGAAACCTCGTCTCACCACATAAATGAAAGCCAGAGAAGGACCAACCATGGAAGCAGACTGACAACCTAGACTGACATGAGATCACGTCTGAAAGGGAGCCGCATGGACGGTCTGACAGACAACTACACGCACAGTCTGCAGAGGATTTTCAAATGCAAAGCTTTGGAAAGCTTTGACTTGATCATACATCTGGTGGTGGTAGTTTCTCTGAGTATATGTAGGCATTTTTTGTATTTTTTTATGGTCGATGGTTGAGTTGAGATCTTGCATTGTAAAGTTTTTATAAAGTACTTTGGTTATCTGGTTATGTAATTCCATCTGAGATTTCTTGTTTGATGAAAGTTAGCTTCTTGTTTCCATGTTGTATTGCATCTGATATTGAATGTTCATGATTGAATGATTCACATGGATGTTTATGACTATGTCGTAATGAATGTTAGATTATAACATGGTTATAGCATTTTCAGTCTCATGAACTCTGAATCCAAGAGGATCTTGTTTTCTGATTTTTTCCTTTTTAGGTTGTTGGAAGACCCGTTGTCCAAAGTAGACCTTTTTCATTTTCTCCTCAATTTCTTACTCCTACTCACCCTTACTACAACTTACTAACTAAAGTCCAATCAAGACCTCATTTGTGTGTGCATGCTGGTCCAGCTTTATGGGTTTAAGTGATATTACCCTGAGTCTATGCCCATTCGACCCTCTTTAAATTATTCACTCTGACATACAAACTGATGGTTACTAGGCTTACCTCTACCGCAATCCAGAGGTGACTTCTGGTGCTAACAGAATGCGTACTCGACCCCCTTTAAGATTGTATGTGCGAAATGCAACTCTCTTGCCTCTGATTTCACTTTGATAAGTGATGATACGATTGATTTTTTGTGATGCGGTGAAAAATTTCCATATATATATGGACATTGCCTCAATGTTGCCATCCAAACCGTGGGCAACACAACCATGCATTGTATAATTAGGAAGCCTCTGTTACAAGATGTGCTTCCTAGGTTGGAAGAGTTGTTGTATAAAGCATACCTACAAAAAAAGGCAAGCAGTGTCTACATGCTGCGCAAATTTCGGATACACAACAAATTTACCTTAAATGAGGACAACGTAATATTGCATATCGACTGAAGAAGAAGAAAAAAAAAAAAAGACAAGAAAAAAAAACATATTAAGCTTTGGCAGGAAACGAAAATATCTCATGTGTCTCTGTAATATTTCTTCAAGACCCAGATGAATGTTCGTCGAACTCAAGTACTTGAGATTGCATGCGCATAAGATTGTTCGGTCCAAAAATGGGAAGCATGGCAGAAAACCCCATATATCCCATGGCCCCGGTTATTTTCTCATGGGAACATATACCAGATGTAAGAGAAAACTAATGTCATGACATGTTTTCTTTGTATATCAAATTGTTTGATGCAAAGGTCGATGCATGTTGCTCTATGGAACCTTATGGGATCTTGCTTGCGGCCTATTTGGAGTTTAGTTGGTTCTTGGTTGTATGCTTCGCCTGTCAATTTGTATATCGTGGAACTCTGATTGTTGTTTGGAGGACACAGAACAATAGAATTGCATTTTTTTAGCCAGCTAGCCCGCAAGTTCATATTTCCACTTACTTTTATATCACTAGCCCAACCGACCGCTTCCCCATTTCATATTGTACAATTTTTTTGGATTGTGAGTTTCTGAATACGCGAGTTTTTCTTTTAAATAAGATATTTAACATCCTTTAATAATTTTATGTAATTAAATTGTACAATATCAATATTTAATATTAATAATTTAGTATTGAAATTAATGTTTTTAGATAATGTTAGATAGTTGATAGCCCTGGAGTCTGTTTGTCAATTTGTATATCGCAGAACTTCGAGTATTGTTTGGAGGACACAGAACAATAGAAGAGCAAGGTTGAGCCAGCCAACCCGCAAGTTCGTCTGTCAATTTGTATATCGCATAACTCTGGGTCCTATTTGTAGGACACAAAACAATAGAGGCCCAATTTTGAGCCCGCCAGCCCGAGAATCCACGATCCAAAAAGTGGCTAAGTATGGAATGTGGGATTTGTACATGCTCTATAAAATCTCATGTCCATACTTTATAAAAGTACATATTTAGTATGTATTACTCGTTTCTCAGAAAATTTCTAGGTGCGGAAGTTGGCAGATACACGTGTTCATATTTCCACTTACTTTTATATCACCAGCCCGACCGACCGCTTCCTCGTTTCATATTGTACAAACTTTTTGGATCACGAATTTTCGAATATGCGGGTTTTTATTTTAAATAAGTTATTTAACATCCTTTAATAATTTTATGCAATTAAATTGTACAATATCAATATTTAATATTAATAATTTAGTATTGAAAATAATGTTAGATAATTGATATTCTTGGAGTCCATCTATCAATTTGTATATCACGGAAATTCGAGTGTTGTTTGGAGGACACTGAACAATAGAAGTGCAATGTTGAGCTAGCCAGCCCGCAAGTCTATCTGTCAATTTGTATATCGTGGAACTTTGGGTGCTATTTGTAGGACACGGAACAATAGAGGCCCAATTTTGAGCCCACCAACACGAGAACCCGCGATCCAAAAAGTGGCTAAGTATGGAATGAGGGATCCTTACATGCTCTATAAAATCTCATGTCCATACTTTATAAATGTACATATTTAGTATGTATTACTCGTTTCTCGGAAAATTTCTAAGTGCAGAAGTTGGCGGATACACATGTTCAAATTTCCACTTACTTTTATATCACCATCTTGATCAACCGCTTCCCCGTTTCATATTGTACAAACTTTTTGGATCGTGAGTTTCCGAATACGCGAGTTTTTATTTTAAATAAGATATTTAACATCCTTTAATAATTTTATGTAATTAAATTGTACAATATCAATATTTAATATTAATAATTTAGTATTGAAAATAATGTTTTTAGATAATGTTAGATAGTTGATATCCCTGGAGTTCGTCTATCAATTTGTATATCACGGAACTTCGAATGTTGTTTGGAGGACATGGAACAATAGAGGTACAATGTTGAGCCAACCGGCCCGCAAGTCCACCTACCAATTTGTATATCGCGGAACTCTGGTTGTTATTTGTAGGACACGGAACAATAGAGAACCCGCGATCCAAAAAGTGGCTAAGTATAGAATGCGGGATCCGCACATGCTCTATAAAATCTCATGTCCATACTTTATAAAAGTACATATTTAGTATGTATTACTCGTTTCTCAGAAAATTTCTAGATGCGGAAGTTAGCGGAAACACATGTTCATATTTCCACTTACTTTTATATCACCAACCCGACCGACCACTTCCCCATTTCATATTGTACAAACTTTTTGGATCGCGATTTTCCGAATACACGGGTTTTTCTTTTAAATAAGATATTTAACATCCTTTAATAATTTTATGCAATTAAATTGTACAATATCACTATTTAATATTAATAATTTAGTATTGAAAATAATGTTTTTAGATAATGTTAGATAGTTGATAGCCATGGAGTCCGTCTGTAAATTTGTATATCGCGGAACTCCAAGTGTTGTTTGGAGGAAACAGAACAATAGAAGTGCAATTTTGAGCCATCCAGCCCGCAAGTCTACCTATCAATTTGTATAGTGTGGAACTCTAGGTGCTATTTGTAGAACACAGAACAATAGAGGCCCAATTTTGAGCCCGCCAACCCGAGAACCCCTGATCCAAAGAGTGGCTAAGTATGGAATGAGGGGTTCGTACATGCTCTATAAAATATCATGTCCATATTTTATAAATGTACATATTTAGTATGTATTACTCGTTTCTCGAAAAAATTCTAGATGCGGAAGTTGGTAGATACACGTGTTCAAATTTCCACTTACTTTTATATCACCGGACCGACCGACCACTTCCCCATTTCATATTGTACAAACTATTTGGATCGCGAGTTTCTAAATACACGGGTTTTTCTTTTAAATAAGATATTTAACATCCTTTAATAATTTTATGTAATTAAATTGTACAATATCAATATTTGATATTAATAATTTAGTATTGAAAATAATATTTTTAGATAATGTTAGATAGTTGCTAGCCCTGGATTTTGTCTATCAATTTTTATATCACGGAACTTCGAGTGTTATTTGGAGGACACAGAACAACAGAAGTGCAATGTTGAGCCAGCCAGCCCGCAAGTCCGCCTGTCAATTTGTATATCGCGGAACTCTGGATGTTATTTGTAGCACACGGAACAATAGAGAACCCGCGATCCAAAAAGTGGCTAAATATGGAATGTGGGATCCATACATGCTCTATAAAATCTCACGTCCATACTTTATAAAAGTACATATTTAGTATGTATTGCTCGTTTCTCGGAAAATTTCTAGGTGCGGAAGTTGGCGGATACACATGTTTAGATTTCCACTTACTTTTATATCACCAGCCCGACCGACCGACCGCTTCCCCGTTTCATATTGTACAAAAAATTTGGATCGCGAGTTTCCAAATACGCAAGTTTTTATTTTAAATAAGATATTTAACATCCTTTAAGAATTTTATGCAATTAAATTGTACAATATCAATATTTAATATTAATAATTTAGTATTGAAAATAATGTTTTTAGATAATGTTAGATAGTTGATAACCCTGGAGTCCATCTGTCAATTTGTATATCGCGGAACTCTGAGTGTTGTTTGGAGGACACGAAACAACAAAAGTGCAATGTTGAGCCAACTAGCCCACAAGTATGACTGTCAATTTGTATATCGCGGAACTCTATGTGCTATTTGTAGGAAACGGAACAATAGAGGCCCAATTTTGAGCCCGTCAGCCTAAGAACACGTGATCCAAAAAGTGGCTAAGTATGGAATGAGGGATCCGTGCATGCTCTATAAAATCTCATGTCCATATTTTATAAATGTACATATTTAGTATGTATTACTCGTTTCTCGGAAAATTTCTAGGTGTGGAAGTTGGCAGATACACGTATTCAGATTTCCACTTACTTTTATATCACCAGCCCGACCGACCACTTCCTCGTTTCATATTGTACAAAATTTTTGGATCATGAGTTTCTGAATACGCGGGTTTTTCTTTTAAATAAGATATTTAACATCCTTTAATAATTTTATGTAATTAAATTGTACAATATCAATATTTAATATTAATAATTTAGTATTGAAAAAAATGTTTTTAGATAATGTTAGATAGTTGATAGGGATCACCATCCGTAAACAATCGCAATCTTGAGCCCGCAAGCCCTTGAGTCTGTCTGTCAATTTGTATATCGTAGAACTTTGAGTGTTGTTTAGAGGACATAGAACAATAGAACTGCAATGTTGAGCCATCATGCCCGCAAGTCCGCCTGTCAATTTGTATATCGCGAAACTCTGGGTGATATTTGTAGGACACAGAACAATAGAGGCCCAATTTTGAGCCCGCCAGCCCAAGAACCCACGAACCAAAAAGTGGCTAAGTATGGAATGAGGGATTCATACATGCTCTATAAAATCTCATGTCCATACTTTATAAAAGTACATATTTAGTGTGTATTGCTCGTTTCTTAGAAAATTTCTAGGTGCGGAAGTTGGTGGATACACATGTTTAGATTTCCACTTACTTTTATATCACCAGACCGACCGACTACTTCCCTGTTTCATATTGTACAAACTTTTTGGATCGTGAGTTTCTGAATACATGGGTTTTTCTTTTAAATAAGATATTTAACATCCTTTAATAATTTTATGTAATTAAATTGTACAATATCAATATTTAATATTAATAATTTAGTATTGAAAATAATATTTTTAGATAATGTTAGATAGTTCATAGCCCTGGAGTCTGTCTGTCAATTTGTATATCGCGTAACTCTGAGTATTGTTTGGAGGACACGGAACAATAGAAGTGCAATGTTGAGCCAGCCTGCCTGCAAGTCCGCTTGTCAATTTGTATATCGCGGAACTCTGGGTGTTATTTGTAAGACACAAAACAATAGAGAACCCGCTATCCAAAAAGTGGCTAAGTATGGAATGCAGGATCTGTACATGCTCTATAAAATCTCATGTCTAGACTTTATAAAAGTACATATTTAGTATGTATTACTCGTTTTTCAGAAAATTTCTAGGTGCGGAAGTTGGCAGATTCACGTCTTCATATTTCACTTACTTTTATATCACCAGCCCGACCGACCGCTTCCCCGTTTCATATTGTACAAACTTTTTTGTATAATTAAATCGTACAATATCAATATTTAATATTAATAATTTAGTATTGAAAATAATGTTTTTAGATAATGTTAGCTAGTTGATAGGGATCACCATCCGTAAACAATCACAATCTTGAGCCCGCCAACCCTGGAGTCTGTCTGTCAATTTGTATATCGCAGAACTCTGAGTGTTGTTTGGAGGACATAGAACAATAGAAGTGCAATGTTGAGCCATCCAGCCTGCAAGTCCGCTTGTCAATTTTTATATCGCAGAATTCTGGGTGCTATTTGTAGGGCACAGAACAATAGAGGCCCAATTTTGAGCCCGCCAGCCCGAGAACTTGCAATCCAAAAAGTGGCTAAGTATGGAAGGTGGGATATGTACATGCTTTATAAAATCTCATGTCCATACTTTATAGAAGTACATATTTAGTATGTATTACTCGTTTTTCGAAAAATTTCTAGGTGCGTAAGTTGGCCGATTCACGTTTTCAGATTTCACTTACTTTTATATCACCAGCCCGACCGACCACTTCCCCATTTCATATTGTATAAAAAAATTGGCTCGCGGTTTTCCAAATAGGCAGGTTCAATATTGCGTTTTCATTGTTTCGTCACCTGCAAACAGCTCCCGGACTTCCGTGATCTACAAATTAGCAAACAAATTGAAATGAAAGAATATATACTATGCGAAGTCTAATGGAACAATCATATGAACGAGAGGACATTAAAATTCAAATTCATCATTGTTATACTTTTGGTGAAGCTAACAGTACAAAAAATTTACTTAAACATCCAAAAATTGATTTTCTTGTAACTTTTTTACGCTTCTCTTATACAAACAAATCCTGGAAACTATAAACATCGCTCGTTGTATCTATTCCTTGATTGAAGAACCTGTTAACATGTTTAATGCACTCCTTAGTTACTGTTAATACCATCAATGGTAATTTCTTACAACAATTCTCGCCTCCAAAAATTGCCATCCACTTTCTCTTTTGCCCTATGCTTTCCCTTTCTTTACTTACTCGTTTTTCGGAAAATGTCTAGGTGCAGGATTTGGCAGATTCACGTCTTTAGATTTCCATTGTTACTTTTATATCACCAGCCCGGCCGATCGCTTCCCCATTTCATATTGAACAAACTTTTTGAATCGCAAGTTCCCGCATAGGCGGGTTCAATATTGTGTTTCCATTGTTTCGTCGCCTGCAAATAGCACCCGGACTTCCACGATTTACAAATTAGAAAACAAATTCCCCTTCATATCGTATGCTTTCGCTTTTTGTTTACTTTGTCCTTTTTCCAAATGTCTCACGCTTTTATATACAGCACCCGAAGTTCCACAATATACAAATTTCCCTCTCGACATTGCACTTCCATTGTTCCCCTACGCACAAACAAGATCCGAAATTCCACGATATACAAATTGATGGCCAAAATCTGTCACTGAAATGCAATATGGCCATCAGCCCCTCACGTCTCCTGGGTATATCTTCTGACCCTTTTTTTTGTAACCCTACCGACCGCTATCCATACTTGGGCATTTCTTGGAATCTGTTTCGCGGGTTGGAGGGTGGACGAAATGTACAATGCTTGGTCGCTCTTTGCCATCACTGCTACCTTCGTACTTATTTCCAGATATGTAATTATTAAGATTTAATGCTAGTAGTTCATCCTGTAGGGACTGTTAAGTTTTTCATTAATGTCTGGAAGGCCTGAGAAGATTTTCCATTACTACGAATTAAACTAAGATTTTTGGAGAAGAGTGTTATCATTTCCAAGTATTTAATTCAAACATGATGCAATCTCTTTCATGCGTCGGTCGGTTGGGGTCTTTAAGAAATCTCTAATTCTTAATCGTTGTTCACCGTCACCGCCACCTTCGCAATTTTTTCTAAATATGCAATTAGTGAGCTTTAATGGTAACAACTCATTATGCACGAACCCTGGAGATTGTCTATGACCAGCGAAAGGCTAGAGGAGATCTTCAATTGATACGCATTAAACTAGNCGTGATGCAATTTCTTTCATGCGTCGATTAGTTGGCGCCTTTAATAAATCTCTAATTCTAAATCACTCTTCGTCGTCATCGACACCTTCGCACTTTTTTCTAAATATGCAATTAGTAATCTTTAATGGTAACAACTCATTATGCACGAACCCTAGAGGTTGTCATTGATTAGCGAAAGGCTCGAGGATATCTTCCATTGATACGCATTAAACCAATATTTGCGGAGGGTTATATTATCCCTCCCCAATTTTCATTTCAAACATCGTCTGGAGCAAACGGAAATTCTCATTAACTTGTGGCAGTGGTTATGTCTAGATACAGTAAACACATTCGGACATGATGGCCAAAGGTTCCAGTATTCCAGGGCATATTCTTACTACTCATATCCCTCTGCCCAGGAGCAAAAAAGGAGATGGTCCCTTGGTACACCGAGAGATATATTTCAATCCAAAGAATTCCAAGGCAACCCTGCCTGCTCAGAGAACCTGCCCAGTTGCATTGATGGTTGGCACAGAGGTTGATTCCAAGAATTTTGAGCCGAAAGAAGATGATCTGTTGGACGATGATATGGCAATGGATGATGGCAATGCAGAGATTGTTCCCACTCCTACGCCCAAATTGAAATCAACCATAACGGGTGGAACTTCCCAGCTCAGTGATGGCGGTCCTGACAACACCAAAAGAAGGAGTTCTAGAAAATAAACTGACGGTGAATTCAATAGTCGCTTTGCAGCTCGAAAGTAGGAATTCTATAGGTCCAAATTAGTTTGTTCTAGGCGAAAAAATTCATTGTAAGGAAATGATATGTTGATGCTCCCAGAGATATATTTCAAGCCAAAAAAATATTCAATTTTGGGACTGTTGTCCTGTTCTATGGATATACAATTAACATCTTTGGGAATTGTTAGCAATATTACTTGTCTTCAGCATCGGGATATCCAGGTCTGTAGGTTGCACGAGGAGCGCCCAAGTGCAGCGCATAGAGAAAGTCCTTTTCGGATTTAAAATCAAGTGAGCGAGCAAAATTATAGTGCCAACGATCCGGATCCACCCATATGAGCAGATCAACAGCCAACAGGAAATCGCGGATAGCAGAGTTGCGCCGAGAATAGCACAAATAGATCGTGCCCATATTGTATGCAGGGAAAAATAGCAGCAGTCCGTCCAAAGGACGTGTGGCACGAGATCTAGGCGCGTCGTATTTTCAGCAGTCGCGAGTTCAAAGGGTGAAGGTTTCATGTCGTTGTACATCTCGAAACCCCGAACCCTAAAGCGCCGAAAGCGCCAAAAGGCGGGCCCACAATATTGAGGAGCAGTCTCAGTCGTCCATCTAAAGGGGGACACCTGGTACGTGATTAGGCTCCCCGCCTTCTCATCCATCACGATTTAGAAGTGCAAGAAGCAGCTCCCTCATATCCCCGATGTGCGAAGTGACGAGATCGTCCAGGACCTGGGGCCTGCAGCAGCGTCGGGTGAGTTTAGGACCATCAAATTTGAAGGACGTGTGGCGCCAGATTAAGCCGTTTCGGCATTTCGCTCATCGCAATTTCAAGAAGCAGGGATCAACCCCTTCATATCCGCGAACGCCGAAAGCACCTTTGGGAGTAAGCACAGGGTCATAGTCCATGGTCACTTGGGAGACAAAAAGAGTTGTGAAAGAGGGGCCAAAGGCACCGATTTCAATTACAAAGGAGATCATCGCGATCTCCAGGCGCCATCGGATCTGATCTCAATCCTGTGTCTCGCTCGAAGTAAATGAAGGCATGAACGGGTGGTTGAAACCTCCTTTCATTCATTAAGTGTGAGGTATGGAGGGTCTAGCAAGCGGTCTTCCCAAAGGGGTCCTGTGTACCTATTTTTCCAAAGAAGCCATGCCGAAGTCTTCGAAGAGACAGAGAAGTCTGCACACGCTAGCTTGGCACTTAATGGATCAGCTACCCTCCCTACAGGAGCCATGCGAAGTTAAGGTGGCGCGTGAAGAAGGATTCTAGTACGATTTTGAATGAAAAGACACCTAGCCCTGGGTGACTAGGCACGCCTCTGTTAGGCGAATTCTCCTAAGTATATAGGCTCAGTTTTTGTATTTTGTAAGTGTCGATGGTAGAGCGAAGCTCCCGATTGTAAAAAGTTTTAACAGATATCCTAGCTCTAGTTATGCATATGTATGTAAGATTTCTTGTTTAATCTCAGGCAGTCCTTCTTTTCCCATCTAAGTTTTCATCTTATACTAAGAGAGTTTGTGATCGACTGATTCGCACGAATTATGGCAACTCTGTTGTGATAAAGGATTTATTGTGGCATTATTGTTTTCTCTGGTTTTCTATGTTTGAACGTAGGAAGATCTTGCGTTTAGATGCCTTCTTCCACAGTCTGTTAGGAACCTGATGTTTACGACAGACCTCTGCATCTCTCTGATACAGGTCTTCCCCCTACTCACCCTTACTACAACTCACTGTCTGAAGTTACCTAAGACCTCACTTGCCCATGCATGCTTGGCCTAGTTTCGGAGTTAAGACCACATCATTTGAGTTAACCTCCATCTGATCACCCCATTAAACAAATCGTGACATAAACTGATGAGCGTCGGGCTCTGCTCCTACTGCAATCCAGGGGTGACTTCCGACGCTAACATTTCTGGCGCCGTTGCCGGGGACAAAGTTGAAAATTTTTCCCGGGATTGAACGACATTGAGCCTCTGATTCTGAAGGTGCATCAGGTATCAGAGCCTTTGAAGATTTCTATTGTGCACCTAGCGACTCCATTGTGAAGACTCCACTGTGGTCAACCTATTATGTTAATTGTGGCTTTCAGAGGTAGACACACGCGGTCTCATCCACAACTGCCTCTAGCTACACCTTAAACTGATCCAGAGGTGGTTCTCAGAAAAGGAAAGGCCCCTGAAGAAGAAGCTTCCACCGCCAAAACAGGTAATCCACCATATCCTTCTGTAAGAACTCCATTTTCTCCTCCTTAGTTTCTTAATAGACCTCCTTCAGAGGTTTCCCATTTCCTGAATTTTGGGAGTGTTCCTGCTGAGTTTTCCCCTCATGGTCTGGGATTAGAGGGAGAAATCCTTGTCACTCCCCTCTCCTCCAAAGTTGTACCTTGGCGTAGACCCAGGACTACAGAATATTTTCCCACACCGGCACAAAGAGGAGCGCCTACTGACTTGAGCCCATTAGCCTTCTCCTTAAATCCCCTGTTGTTTCCCATCCCACTCCGAGACTCATTCCCAGTAGCCCCTTCGCGAACTCCTTCTCCTCCAAGTTCTCCTCCATCTAACATTCCTATGGCTGGTGCTAATCCCCCTCTGAATAGAATGGATTCCATAGTCACTGCCAGATATTCTCCCTTAATCCTACCCCGTCCTATGAATCCTCTCCCTGCGGGAGACTACTTGAAGTATATGCCCAAGTTTACTGGGGAAGGAGACATAACTGCGGAAAAACACCTGGATGCTTTCTACAGTTATGCAAACAACCTCAACATTGAAAATGAAGATGTCTGGATGAGAGTCTTCGTCCAGAGCCTGGATGGAGAGGTAAGGAAATGGTTTAGAGGATTGGCCCCGGGATCTATTGTTGGGATTGAAGCCCTGGATAGTTCTTTCCTGAGGCAGTGGGGCAATAGGAAGGATTTCATGTATTACATGACAGAGTTCGGGTCTTTGAATAAGATGGATGGAGATTCTGTCTCCGACTTCTCCAAAAGATTCAATAAGATGTATAATAAAATTCCTGCCGAAATAAAGCCTTCAGAAGCCTCAGCCAAGATCTCTTATGCTAGTGTGTTTGGTCCCAATTTATGTCTTTTATTGAGAGAAAGAAGAGACACCTCCTTAACTCAAATGCAAGATGCAACCATAGAAGTGGAATCCAATGTATTAGCAGCTGACAGACTGAGGAACAAGGTCGACGTAGATAGAAGAAAGGGAAGGTCGGAAGCCTCAATTTCTGGCCCATTGGTGCCCCACCCTCAAGTGGATGAGTTGACCAAGATGGTGAAGTCTTTGTCTACAGAGATGGAGAGAATGAAGGTGGAAGGGAGACAAGCATACAAGGACGCTCAGAATTCCGAAAACAAAGGAGGTTTCAGGAGGCCAAACAATATTGTTTCCCCGACTGTGCAAAGGGAGAGGGGAAGAGACAGAGAAGACCAGAAGATTCAAGCCCCTTTCCAAAATAATTTTATGGCCGAGGAAGAAGAAGGGGAAGCAGATGAGTTGGATCCTGAAATCCATTGCTTCGGAGACACTCCTCCTTTTCCTCATCTCACTCAATCGGAATACGAGGAGTCCCTCATGGACAGTCAGCTTAATGAACTGAAAAAGGAAAACAAGACTAGTAGCCACCAAGGCATATATGACCTGAGGTCCCATAAGAAGGCGGTAACACCTGATGTTCTTGAGCAGTCCAATAGAATAGAGAAACCTGCTAATGAAGTAGCGGGCAGTCACAGAGGTAAGAAGACCTAATTCCCCTCTCTCATAGTTCAGAGTCATGTTCCCGAAATAAGAGAAATCCATAAGCTTACACCTTCTTTTAATTTCGAGCATGAAATTCAGAAAATTAGAATCCTTGTGCCCCTAACCGAGTTGATTAAACATGAAGGGTTCAAGAAACGCTTCTCTGAGCTTTTACAGTCTGAGATCTCATGCTTGCCCACAGACTCCATTAATTTGCAAGAAGAAAAGCCTACAGTTATTTT
>SNQJ01S0044217.1:61610-89826 GCA_010110895.2 Picea sitchensis
CCAACAATATTTTTATAACCACATAAACCAAACAAAAGGGGGACACGTGGCGCCCATGGAGTGGGCCACGTGTCTTTTTATTATTCGCCTCAAACCAGACACGTGTCAACACCGTATTCGCCGATAACCGTCCAATAAAAATGCACCACGTCTTCCCTCTGCCACGTCATCATGATGGTACGACCCTGCCACGTGGTCGTACGGACTGTACGGACATGTACAGTCAGCATCCCAAATTGTTGCCTGTTTGGCTTGGCGGACAGATCGCGATATCTCCTCCATACGGACTCCGTTTGCGAAAGTAAATATACTGCCAGAATCAGGAAGACGAGACGGACGCAATGGAACTGTTTTCGTCGCATTCTGAGCAATTTGAAAATTGAGCAAAATTTGATCCCCTAATCATGCGAAGAAGAGGGATTGATTGGTCCTATGATGTCTAGGCCCCATTGATGAAAAGGTGCATCTACAGTAACATGTTGCAAAGGGAAAGCTGCTTTTTTCACCTGTCCTGTAGCCTTTTGGCAGATTATACATTTGTGGGCCAATGTATGGGCATCTTTAAACAAGGTATGCCAATAGTATCCAGCTCTTAGAACTTTGTGGGTTGTGGTTTCTCCACCAAAGTGACCACCGGATTCACCTGCATGAAGTTCAGCCAGGACTCTTTTAGACTTCTCCTTTTCTAAACAACGCAGAAAAACACCATCAAAGTTCTTTTGGAATAAAATATCATTGATTAACTCGAAAGATGCAGATTTAATCCTAAGTGCTCTTCTATTTTTGGGATCAAGATTGTGGGGAGCAGATCCATGCGTTAAATAAAATCTAATGTTCTCATACCAAGAATTGGGTGTAGCTTGTACATAGCTGATCTGTTTTTCATTGTGCTGACTTACAGTTGATGTGTTTCATTGACTTTCTTGTTCCTCAACTGAATCAGCCACTAGTTTACACAAGCCTTGACCTCTAACAATTTGTGCAGGAGTTATTTCAAGGCCATATTCCTGTAGTGAAGTCATCCAATTTGCCCTTTTCTCACCCAACTCTTTTTGTACTAAAGAGTTTCTCACAACGGAGTAAGGAACAACAACTTTGGTTATGGATTTCAACGGGTAAGACCAGAAGTGTTTCACTGCTTTGAAAACAGCATATGCTTGTTGATCTACTGCTGGGTAATTAAGTTTTTCTCCTTTAAAAGAAGAGCTCATGAATGCAATGGGTATCTCATGGCCTTGTTTTTTCTGTGTAAGCACAGCAACATAGGATCTGTCAGAGGCAAAAGTGTCAAGAGTGAAATCCTGAGAAAAATTGGGACTCATCAGGGAAGGGGCTTCTATTATTGTTTTTCTAATTGAATAAAAAACCTGACTTTCTTGAGGTCCCCGTCAGTACAAAACATCCTTTTTAATTGGATTTTGTAACGGTCTAAGCATTTCTGAGAAACTCCGGACAAATCTTCTGACAAAATTAACCCTGCCCAAAAAGGATTGCAAGGCCTTTTTGGAGGAAGGAGGGGAAAGTTTAGCAATGACTTGCGTTCTTTCAGGGTCAATAATCATTCCATCCTTAGATACTGTGAACCCAAGTAGTTTTCCTTGCTCTACTGCAAAGACCGATTTCTTAGGATTGAGTGATATGTCGAACTTGCCGCATCGTTCCAAGACAACCCTAAGGTGAGACAAGTGATATTTCTTTTTTTTAGAAAATACATTGACATCATCAAGATAGACCACCACTCACTGGTTAATGAGGCCACAGAAAGCAATATCCATTGCTCTCTGGAAAGTGGCACCGACGTTTATCAGTCCAAAAGGCATTTTCCTGTAAGTGTAAGTGCCCCATGGGGTACGAAAGGTGGTTTTAAGCTGGTCTGAAGGAGGCACAAGGACCTGATTGTATCTCGAAAAACCATCTAACAGAAATAGTCTTTCGGAACCAGACACCTGTTGTAGAATTTGTTCCATCGGAGAAACCAAATAGTTGTCTTTATCAGACGCTCGATTTAGGTTATGAAAGTTGACACATAGTCAAATTTCACCACTTTTCTTCCTTACAGGGACTAAATTAGACACCCATTGAGTATGCCTAACCGGGGAAATTATCTTTGCAGTTAGTAATTTGTTTAGTTCCTTTTTAACTATAGGTTCCAATTTAGGATGCATTTTCCTCAATTTATGTTGAAAAGGTTGAGTCTGGGGCTTCATAGGGATTACATGTTGTATGATGTTCGGATCAAATGTTTTCAAGTCATCATACGTCCAAGCAAATACATCTTTAAATTCTTTAAATAATTTTATGAAAGCGGATCTTTCTTGCTCAGAACATCCCTTTCCTGGATTAATATTTTGAGGATTATCTCTTGTTCCTAAATTAACAGTTTCATATATCAAAGAGGAACTATTATTTTTTACAGTTGACTACCCCTCTAAACTTATCATCCAAGTCATAAAAAATTTCTAATCTCACAACAGATATGGGGATAGAGTTTACCAACTCAGATGTTGATTCAAGAGATCGAAGATAAGATATTACCGTGAAGTCTCAGAGATTCTCATCATGAGTGCCTTCATCAATGATTGCATCTTGGAAGGTGTCTTCCATATGCAAAAAGTTGATGATTTGCTGGTCGTCATCGAATACTCTCCAATTCGTGATGTTATCCGGAATCGACGGCCTGAACAATAATTCGATCGAAAATGCATTAGGAGAAAGACCTTCAGCAGGAAACAATTTAGAAGCAACATTGGCTAGTAGATCAGCTTCTGAATTACTCATCCGAGGAATAGAATTTATATTAAATGCTAAAAATTTATGCATCAAACTCCATACCTCGGTTTTGTATCTTTTCAGATGGGGTGACAAGCAATGTATGGTGTTTGTTACATGCTTGACCATGATTTTTGAATCACCAAATACTATCAAATTTCGCACATCTGTATCCAATGCTTTCCTAAGTCCTTGCAAAAGTGCTTCGTACTCAACCGTGTTGTTAGTACATTCAAACTCCAACCGACAAGCAATAAAATTTTTATTACCTGTAGGATCAATGAGTACATAGCCAACACTTGCTCCTTCTCGCGATTTAGATCCGTCAAAATATAAGGACCAGATCTGTGTGTCAGTAGAAATACTTAGCGTATTTGGCAAAGCTAGCATCTGAGTATAAGCTATAAATTAAGATTGTTGTCCTAGATCAGTGATAGAAGAGATTTCGGTCATGAAATTACCAAAGAAGGTATTCATTCCCTGTGTTTCAAATGAATTTTTGGATGTAACGAAAGGCTCATTTAGATCGTTCAGGTCTGTCATGGTATGCTTAAGATAACGTTCTCTATTTATCCTGATTTTGTTGGGCTATCCATTTTCAGGCAGCCACAAGTGAGATCAGTCTATAGCAAAATAACCGTGCAACTGTTCTAACCAATCGCTGCTTAAAAACAAGCCATAAACTTCAGGAATATCAACAACAATAATATTAATTATCTGATGAACTTTAGGATTGGATGATAATCTAATCATCACATTCTTAAGCTCGTCGATCACTTTAACATTAGTTCAATCTAGCTGAATAATTTTAAGATCAGAAGGTTGTACTTCTGCATTGATTTTCTGGCATACAGATAGAGGCATCACGTTTGATGATGCACCGGAGTCAACCATGCAATTATGTACATTCCCATTACAAATTTCAAAGGTTAATAAAAAAGGGTGGGACATTTTTCTGTGTGAAAACAACAGAATTTTGTTGATTTTATTGATGTTCCTGAAACAGTTTTATCTATATTTCCTATTGTTTTTTCTGCTAAGTCCCTTTTTTCTTGAGGTTCGGATGTCTTTTTAGTGGGAACATTTTTAGCTACGTTTGAATCAATTTCCGTTGATTTTTTGTTGATGAGATCATTATTTTTACTGTTTTCAGCGATGCTTTGAAGCATTTTCTGCAAAATAAGAGGAAATTTCAGCAATTCAAAAACATAAATATTAGACCTCAATTTTTTCAGATCTTCAATTAAATCATACTCTAAAACTGGGGCAGCTAGGCTTTGTCTAATTTCTGTTTGCTTTGACTGTTTTGCGAACACAATTTTAGTTACTTCGGGAGGAGGTTTGTTTTGTGTTTTGCTTCTAGTGTTGTAGGGGTGGACAGTCTCGAAATTTGCTTGAAAGATATTGTCCGACAAGTGCCCAAAAACAGGAAGGGATGAGTCCTCCTCTTCTGGTACCTCTTCCTCAACTGTATCATTAGAATTTTTAGGAGGAACAAAAAACGAATTGTCGTGCGCTTCTAATATCGTCTGTGAAGCATACTGTAAATTTTCGAAATTTAGACCTTCTGTGGCCGGGTTTCGCCGGTTTGGAGGAAAAAACTTTCTAAAAGGAGGTTTGAAACTTCCTTTGCTTGTGGATGCCTCCTTGACTGATCTCTTCAAGTCAACGACCTGATTGGATAGTTTTTGGAAAGCTTTCTGCAAGCTCTCTAAGTCTAAAGTTTCTTGTTGATTTTTTGTTTGAGGAGGCCTAGTGAGAATTTCGATTTTCTTCTTAGAGGACGAAGTTGTTTCAGCTTCACTATTCAGATTATATTTAAGCTTAATATATCTTTCTCGATTTGGCTTGCCTCCTCAAAGTCTTCTAACAAAATGTTCTTCTTGGACCTTTTAACCCATATGGCTATTTTATTGTGCAAGGCCTTAGCATAATATGAAACAATTAAACTTTCTGCGGGCATCAAATCTACAGGGATTTTGTTCTTTAACGTCAGAAACCTTTGGTTAAATTCCTTCACTTTTTATTTACGGTTTGTTTTTAATCTAGAGAGTTCCATAACCAAGACTTCCAGAGATTTATCATCTCCAAATTTTTCCAAAAAACAAGTTTCGAACTTGTCCCAAGAGATGATGGTCTGGGGTTGTTGAGCGAAATGCCATATGGAGGCATTTCCCTCAAAAGTATAAGGAAATAATTTGCATACTACATCTTCTTGTCCAACGCTCTGGAGTCTAATGGCTAACATAAATTTCTTGATATGATCCTCAGCTGATTGCTTTGAATTTGGATCAAACTTGGGGAGCCATTTCTCCAGATGTTTAGGTAATGGGTGTTGGGGTCCAGGTACAACCACAACATCTTGATCGAGTTAGGGTCTAACAAGATTATTTTGGTTTGCCATGGGAGAGGGTGGAGTTGAAGGTTGAGATGGTTCAGATGAAGAACTACCTTCGTGCGAGGATTCACCTCCCGAAGAAGGTGGAGAAGAACTAGGTGGGGATGGTGGAATACCCGATCCTCCGGCACCAGGGATAAGGGTTTCAATAGGATTGGTGATATTCACAGTCCCTACAGTGTTTCCAGGTAGACCGATGCTTTGAAGTTGTTCTTGTAAGTTTGTAAATTCAAGGGATTGATTGCGTTGTCTACCAGGTTGTCTAATACATGATAAGGCACTTTGAGTTCTTATAAGTGACTGGCGGACAATTTCCTGGACATCAATCCCTTGAGGGAGTGGTGTCACTGGCTCGAGAGGAATATCAGGGTTATCGTTTGAGGTAGTTGTTGTTTCAAGTGTAACGTTTGTGTCAGTGATACTACGAGTCACGATGGGAGAACAGTTGTTTGGAGGGGTCTTGCGAGCTCCACGTGCCATCAATCAAATTCAGGCCCTCCTTCTAGCGCCATTTGTTGATGGGCATAAATGACACACCGTCAACAAGAAGGTCAAATCCGAACCGGGGTTGTCTAAATAACCCAATTCATTTGGAATGAAATGACCCGACGAGTTTAATGGCTCCGTTGGCCAACTAAAGTCCTAAAAATAATAAAAGAAAAGAAACTAATCTATAAAGCTATGATATTAATAATATAAGTTTAATAATTGCAAGCATCAAAATAGAAATATGAATACGCGCATATGATTATAAACAATGTATATACAACTTGCAAGATTTACTAGATATCTTGCGAAATAGATGTTCTTGAAAGTGTTTATAAAAGAGATAAAGAAAGCACATACATTTTTCTGTTTTCTGTTGAATATTTAAAAGTCTAAAACTAATGAATGTTAATCAAATAAAATTGAAATAAGAATACATAAATAGTCAAAGCTAATTCACGTTGTTCTTATTTCATTAATAAATAATTTAACTGAATAAGCAAATAAACTAACATGTAACTAATCAACTAAACTGAATTTATCTTTATGTGCAATCCAAGCTCATTACTGTCCTGCATATGAGGGAAACCTATGACGGAACAATGCTAATACTCCCAGAACAATCTCAAAGATGCATTGGAGCGAGAATATAACAACAGAATGATAAATGTACAGATCTGGTGATCTTATGATAATCAACACTTATAAAGAGAGGAAACTCAATTCAAAAGCATTAATATAATCCATCATTTAGTATCTAGAATAAATCGACAATAATTAAATGGCAGATTGATCACAGATGTAAAATGGAACAACAAATTATAGACATCATTAAAATACTTAATAATATGAAATACCATACAATAACCAGACTAAAGTTGCGTCAAACATAATAACATTTCATAAGATGGAAGCAAAAACATAATGGGGTAAGCGTCACACAGGTCTAAAGCCAAATGGTGAGCAACTTCTCCATGTCAGTGTTCAAAATCACATGTCCATAATGTATCCCATCCAAATATGTCTTCACTACTAACATTGATCACTATTTAAACTAGCTTAGGAATCACATACTCTTATCATGTGAGATAGAATGCAATCAAAAAATAGATAGTATTACAAAAATAGTACAATTGGAAATCACTCATGTATGAGTTGGTTTGTCAAAATAATAACAAAGTTTTTTCAACATAAAAGAAAGAAACATCTGAATAATAGAGCGTATGATCCAAGATGGTTTCTCCATGTAATCAGCAACATAATTATCATTTTCATGTAGATAGCAAAATGAAATTGATATTCAGAAAATAATGCTAACTAATATTCAAAAATAGACTGGCTACAGAATCAGAGATTCTGTAGCTAGTCTTATTATTAACAAAGAAAATCAAAATTAAATCTTCCTGTTTTGATTTTTCATAACAGAATGAAATAAAATCAAACATATCATTTTTACCATTAGAAATTAGCAAGTGAAGGATCAAATAGTTCTGAATTAATGATGGCATTGAAGTTGGTTGCATTTTTTATGATTATATTACCGGATCTTTTGGGTCTTTTATTTGCTCTCTCTGCGCATGCTTTCAACTCTTGGTTTTCTTATTCAAGTAAAGAATTGTGAGGAGTCATATGTTTTACTTGTGCCTGTAACAACGGAATGTCCCTGTAATAACGCTCTACCCAAGCCAAACAACTGTCACAATGTATTGGTGCTATAGCAGACTGATGTGGAATGTATTCAGCAACAGGTATTTCGCACTTCCCTGTGGCCTGTTTCAAGTCATGGCTAATGCCAGCAAAGCCCTCTTGGACTTCTAGAAATGGAGGTAACCTAGAGACAAAATCATACTACTCAACCTGACCAATAGTTTCATTCTTGAGAGACTGGTTATCCAGATCTTCTAGTGCAAGGAAGTCATTGATCTCTTGATCTGAACAATGATCATTGACCTCGATCATAGAGATCGAGCTAAAATTATCTTTTTTTCAATTCCTTAAACTCCTAGATATCAATCGACCAGACCTCTTATTCATAAAATTCAAATATGAGCTTCATTGTTTCTTACCCTTACAACTTTTCTTTACAGTGGATTTATCACTATGGCCCTGATTAGGTTCATTAGCAAGAACAGGGGAAACTTTTCATTTCAATTCGTCCACTACCTGTTCCAACGATTTTTTGGGCAAAAAAATGCATCGTGATTTTTTAACCATGGGGGTTTGTAAAGAAACAAACATAGATTCATTAATTTCACAGCCATTAGGTGAATCAAACCCTTGACTCTCGGTTACGAGATTATCATAAGATGGGTTCACATTTAAAGGTGAAATCCCTGTACTGTCGGGTTGGGTGAAACCATTTCGACTTAAGAAACTATCCCAAGTATCCCCGATTTGTGACAGGTGCGATAACAACAGGATTTTTATGAGCCCGTGATGAAAAAGGCTTGGCAGGGAGTTCATGCTTTGTCTATTATAGTGTTTTGACCTTTTATATAGGCTCATTAACATGTAGAACAACATGTTCAATTCAAACCCTATGAATAACATCAGCAGTCAGATGTGGTATAAAAAGACCAAACCATACCGGCCTTTGCATGTTATAAATTGTTTCAAAATTAAAATGAGGTCGTGCCATCAAGGTTTTAGAAGGTTAATAGGAATACCTTTAGGGCAACAGGTAGACTTGTGAGAGACCATGAACAAGCTCCATGGAACATCCTTCATTTTAGCATTTTTAAACCACTTTTCGCCTTCCTGCGGGAGTCATGTTGCTCGAGCTACAGAGTCCTCTGTGACCTCCAATTGCACATCCTTGACCTTGGCCCTAAACCCATGAAAATTTTGTGCAAAGGCTTGTGCGACCGCAAGTTTGTAATCATCGAATTTCCTAAGGAAGATATCCCAACCATGAGCTTTCAAATCATCTATGGTATCATCATGGGCAAGAAGAGCTTGACAACCATTCAGTTCAATTCGAACCACAGGGGCTATGGCCACTGTGAATTAGACACAAAAGATATCACAAGAGGTAGGCTTTGACTTCCAATAAACGAGTAGTAGAGAGAGGTCTGTGCGAACTAAAATGGCCCAAAACCTATGAAGTTTGGGGACTGCCATGCTCAATAACTTAGGTTTAGAGATACAAGAAACTTAAGGGTGCTTAGACCTAAGAGCCATTACACATAATGCATATCAAACCCTCGACTATGATCGAATGCCAATTCGAATAATGAGCGGGTTCATTAATGCACATGACAATAGAGTGAGGTGTAGTCATGGGTACAAAAGACCTGTACCAAGCGACATGAAAGTTGACATGACTGTTGAGAGCATGAAGCCCATATCAAATGTTAATTAAATGTTTTGCGCATTCATACATTTCAAAAGTTAAAACCAAACGATCAATCACATAATTGATTAATTCATGATACCCATAATACATAAAAATTCCGGTAGTGAATTAATCAATGAGTTTATAAAACTTGAAGCTTAGCAACACATAGGTGCCTTCGAAGTGAAATTTCTTAGGTAGAAAATACAACTACAACATCATTACCCAAACCAAGTTTTTGTTTAAATTTCATGCTTGCATTCATGAATTTTAAACAAAACCAACGAAAAACTCAATAAGGTAAGTTTAACCCAATCATCGCCTCGAAGTCCTAAAAACATAAGTGTTTATAAATGTAAGGAGGTGGCAGCTATAGAAAGATATAACCTCTTTGTGGTGATTTTAATTATGATAAAAATCGATAGAATTGGTGGCTGCCAACACACCCCTTAAAAGAGTATTTAGGGGTCGAGCGTGTTACAATAACCATGTCATTTAATATGTCTAGAAATTATGAGCGACAACCTTCTTGTGCTTCAAATGGATTAAAACAAAGTCTAAAATTGCTTGGAAAGTGCCTGGAAAGTGGTCTGAGTAAATTAAAGGAGGGATGAGTGTAAAATTTTGGGTCTAAAAGTTTGATTTCAACCCTTCAATAGGATTCTACAACTATGGAAAAATATGTAATTGGCTGGAATTTGTTTTTTACCAGGATGTTGGGTGGACTGACAAAAGGTTTGAGACTTTAACCATGTATTATTTTTATATTTTAATCTGGTTAATCAACAAGTAACGATACCATTCCATTGTGAAATTCCTCCCAATCAGGCTCACACCTTTTATCTTGCAATTGTTCTACCTAGTATAAAATGAGTGAGTTGGTGTACACTGCTTGGTTAGAACAGTGAGTGCCCCATGCAGTTCAGAGAAGGAGGGGTTAACCCATTCTCGTCACTAGGGATTTTGGGCTCTTAAAGCTACTTGGAAAGAAGAAGGATACCTGCAAAAAGAAAGAGGCTCAAGACCCCTCCAAGGGAGTTTAGTTGAGCTTAGTCAAGCAAACTAGTATTCCAATCCGAGGAAAACTATTCAAAGTTTGGAACTGTGAGATTTATCCATTGAGACCAATTCAAGGAAAGCTCACTCAATCAATGCAAGGAAGAAAAAAATTATGAGGATTCCCTGGCTTTGACTCTTTGAGGCAAACCCCAACTTTTTTTTTTATGTTTTTGGGTTTTTTGTGTTTTGTGTTTTTTATGTGTTGGCCCGTTTAGGGGAACCAATGTGAAAATGAGAAATAAGTAGAAATATATACAAAAAAATTAGTGTCGGTTCACCCTCCCTGCTAAAATTGACATTAACCGTAGAGGTACGATGGTAGGGAAACACAACCATCTCCCAATCACAGGGTTATGTGCCTTTAGCCTTCAATTCAAGTGGCGTAGCACTTATGAAATTGGATAAATAATATAGAGAAATTAATTACACTACTCAACCTAGAGGAATGGAGTTCAAGCTCTTTGTGGAGTGCAAAACCACCATGTGCAAAGGAACTTCAACTAGTTCCTTGGTTAATGGGATGGAAATTTAAAATAAAAGAATGTTAAACGATAATTATAGTGAAATACATACGTATCTCACTGAACATAAAACTCTTAAAAACAAGGATTTTGTCTTGAAAATTAATGTTATAGTGATAATGAAGTGTGTGAATGATTATGGAAACTAAATAAACTTAAAATAAAAAGAGATTAAGAGTGAGAGGAGGGGATTTTTACATGGTTTTTCACTCTTTTTACTTTCTTCCATATTGGCTACTTTGCCTCAAACACGTCTTCAGTTGGTTTCCTACCGCTCAAGTGAAGCAGAGAGGCAACCGATCAACTTCCTAGCAAGTTAGCAATATTTTTTAGTGAATTTTAATAAACATATATGTAAATAAAAGAAACATAAATTAAATTTACAGGTATAATAACCGACAAAGAAATTTTTCCTGGAATGGTAAATTGACCAAAATGGCCAATTTAGCTATTTAGGGCAACAACAACAAATAACAAAAATTTAAGAGACAAAAATAAAGTGAAAACGAGGGGAAGGACCGCTATAACCAATAAGGAAAGATGGACTTGAGGGCTGTCCTAAAGGACCCCTGGGCTTCCTAGCTGCCAACTAAGGCTAATATTCCTTGCTCTTTCAAGAAACCTACCAAAACAATCACATAAAAGAGATCTACAAGAGTTGACAGTGAGAAAAATTAAACAATTCATACCCAAGGAAATCGTAAGAAAGGCCTATCTAACTAAACCTTGAAGGATATAGCTAACATAACTAACATTCGCCACTATCCCCCAACCCTTGACCAACAAATATTCAAATTCCAGCAACATAATGAGGACAAGTAAGCACAATCATTAAGAACCTTGAGAAATCAATAGAGCTTAGCTACTATATTCAACAAGTCCTCCAAAATACAAATGCCTTGCTCTTATTTATAAGAGAAGAGCCTAACATTGGGTCACAAGACACTTGTCACTTTTGGAAAAGTGACAAGTGGACCAATCTTAAAAGTTTTTATCTTTTTCAAAAGCTAAATCAAATCTGATTTGATACAAAATTATATTACATTATTTATTCAAAAGTAAAACATTTTAAGAAATCAACTTTTGGAAAAAAAGTCCTTGAGGAAAAGGACAAAATCTATGTTGCATCATCATTTGCTTTGGGATTTGTGTCTCCCAATGAAACCTATGATTGTTGGCCATGGACTTACAATTGCAAATTAGGGAATTCATTGTGTTRGAAAGGTCGTCAATGCCTGTCAAATTCAACAGGAATGWGAACCCATGGCTTGGAGGAAAATTGGTCCTCTTTGGAGGGAAAGGGRTTATGRCATTGACCACTGAAAGTAAGGGAATGMTTTTTKATCARACACTTTTTAGACATGTTTTTAWTCTCCCCTTKCTACCTATAAGGCTGCCCCAAGGATTGGCGAAGAATGGCTTCAATTTGGGCTCACGCTAACAAAGGGAGCATCAAGCCTAACAATTTGAAAGGTTGGTACCATGTACCAAACATGCATCATTTTGAAATTCTATGCACCCATACTGAATTTTTTCTCACTACAGTCCCAACGAATTTGATTTGGCGCAAATTGCGCTCAAGATGAGCGAGATATGGCCCCATAAAGGTCAGGGGGAAACATTGGTTTGAGGGATGATCTAGGGAAAATATGAAATTAAAATCTGAACTCTTAATTGGAAATTAGAGTTGATGGGCTACTACTTGCTTGCATGGTTGTATCTAAAATATGTCTCCTTTTGTTCGGGAAAATCAGCCCCAAAGTCCTCCAATTAGGCCCCCTTTTAGCACTTGCTTATAGGCCAAACAGGGGTCCCAGACACTCTTGAAAGTATCACTAAAAATATAGGATGGATTTCTAAGTGTGCTTGTTGTGATTGGATTTTACATCCTGTTGTGGTCGTTTTTACTATTTTTGGGTGAAAATCCACCTCTAGATGAGGAAGATATGCAATTTAGTTTGTCCAAACTCTCGGGGGTAAAGATTAAAATTTTAATTTAAGGTTTTTTCACATATATGTTAAAAAAAATGTTTTCTTTTTCGAATTTTCATTTATATATAATACAAATAACAATTTATATAGCATATAAATTATTATTTATATAATATATTAAAAAAAAAACTTTGGAACATATTTAAAAAACCATATAAGATATCTTTAAAAAAAAGAACTTTGACATGCCACCCCTTGACCATATGAATCTTCATAAAACAAAAATTTTGGTTTTCATGCTTATGGAGGTCATGCAATGTACGACCCTATACGAACCCTGTGTATATAAAAAGATGGATGGGGAATCAAGGAGCCACGACCAAGTGATATGGAAGGGGAGTGTGAGGACCAAGGGGTTTGGGGGGAAGGGAAAGAGGGCAAAGGTGAGGAGAAGGGGGGGGGAGAATATAATGGGGAGAAAGTGTTTTACTATGGAGAGGAGTTGTAGATCGTACAACCAAGGGGAGAGAAGGAGGAGGGGACTTGGATTCACCCCCCTCCCTCTCCAATCTATGTCATTTTTTTCTTTCCTTTTTTCTTTGGTATTTCAAAGCGGAAAGGGGGAAAGGGGATGTTAGGGGTTCAAACTCCCTCCCCTTTAAATTTACAAACACAGGAAGGCTATAGTTGAGGAAAAGAGAAACCCATAATTAAAAGTGCCCAAGAGGGGTTCAAATCCCCTCCCTCTTTCAATTTTTTGGCAAGAAAACCACTTAGTCACTCAACAAACCAACGCAATTTCTAAACTAAGTCTACTGCACCCAAATTAGCCATAAACAATCACAACCAATAATAATAATCCATCCACTTATTTCCAAGTAAACCAATGATTCCTAAGAAAACCAACCAACAATTACCCAACACTTAAAACACCGACACATATAGAAAAAACATTCCAACCATAAAAAAATATTGAACTAGCAATCTAATGCACTCAAACTCTCATAAACAACCTTATTCAGATTTTGAACCGGTGAGAGCACATGATTTGACAATTAACTATTGGGTATGTGTTAAATTCTTTGCACGACCAACCCCACACGTTGGTTGCATCGGACATGCGGGGGGTCATAGGGGGTGGTGACCCCCCTCTTCGAGGGGTTGCAAGGGGGGTGGATCCCCCAATTTTTTTTTTGCGGTTTTGGTGTTTGTTTTAGTGGTTTTTAGCACATGCTTTACGCCTTTGGAGGTTTTTTGGTGCATGGTGTTTCAACCCATGGCTTTCTATTTCCGGTTAAGGAATTATGGTTGTAGTCTAATCTGGATCAATGGATTAGGGGCTTTGGATGCCATGTGATCCTATATATATTACATTGTAAACAATGAGAATAAAAAAATAAGTATTAGAGGTGCAACTCTAAGTAGGTTGTTGGTTTTCCCGGTTTGGGTTTCCAAGGTAAATATTTGTGTATATGTGTGATTGCAATTGTGTTATTTTCTGTTTTTCAAGAATTTGTATGTGCATTGCATTACTGTAAAGGGTTAAAACTTACATTAACTTAACCATAAACCATGGGAAAAACAACCATGGATAAAATTTGATCAAGAATGAAGTTTTTTTTGTTGTAGTGGGTAGCATGGTGTACCTACTTGTTTGAAGGAGTCATGTTGAAGGGTTGTATGGCTTGTTATCCTCCTACTTCCCACAAACCAATGTTGGAGCTAGAGCTTCGTCCCCTCTCCAACAAACTTGTCAAATGAGCTTGAGAGAGAGGGGGTAGGCACTTTGTATTTTCCACAAATCTCTAGTCACTTGTCCTTGGATAGTTTTGTTATGTAGGATTGGATGCAATTGCTAACTCAACTCAATGACCCTTCAATTGTAATTACCATACATATGTATTAAGACTTCAACTTAGGTTTTAATACAGGCAAACAATACTCATGTATATAGTGTCTTTCCCTAATACATAGCTTGAATATAATCAAATGCAAAGTTATAAACCCAATACCAATGAACTAACAAAGGGACTCCAATAATGTAGGGATTGAAGGATTGTTGTGGTTTGTGAGGAAGAATGCCCACCAATTCCAATGTATTTGTTTCTTGTAGCAATGCCAAATTGAAAGAAGGTAGTTAACATGTTTAATTACTTATTGAGGCATTCAATGACCATATCTAACTAGCCAAACAAGACACAATCGAAGAAGAAGATGCCATGGTGCACTCTATGGATTGGATATCCAATACAAATAATGAAATGTTGAGTGTATCTCTCCCAACTAAGAGACGCCCTCCCGCAATTGTGTACAGATTGTATGACCGTGTACGGTCTCTGTGAAGCTTGTAGGGATTGTAAATGGCTCAGAGGATGTGTATGGCCTCTTGGACAACCAAGGTTAACCTTGAATTCACCTAACAAGTAAGATCAATGCTTAGAGGAGAGGGGTATGACCCAGGCAAAGACAAAAAAGCCCAACAATGCTTAAAAATGCCCAACTATCCACCAAATAAACTAATTTATAAACCTCCCAGAGAAGTGCAATGACTTTGAGGTGGTAGCTATTGATCTCTAGGCTTGGAGATGCATCCCATGATGGTAGTAATAGAGTTGTTATACTCTATATTAGATAAGGAAAACCAATAATGTAGTAAATCCACAAGTTTGTTTACATATGCCCCTCATTCACACTCCCACTCCCATTTTTTTTTTTAAGTTCAAAAGGATAGGACCTGTTATATTATCATTATCAAGTTACAATGATTGTTTACGAAGCCAGTTGTCCCGCCTAAACAGGAAACCGAGACAGTTGGGCATCCTGTGCCATTTGTTTCCCAGTAAACAAAACTATCAGAGTACCATCCTGCCCGAAGGAAACTAGGACTGTCAACCATTAAGTTTAAACTGTATGCCAAAGACTAGTTGCAAAATAACTAAGATCTAACTGGGCAAAAGCCTGGTTCAGAAACAGAAAAAAAATTCTAACCAAGAACATCATTGAACCTCTTATCCGGTGAGCTCGTCCTCGTCCCCGTGCTTTCGCCATCCTGCTGGAAGCGCGTAAGCCTGCGTGCACATTGGGCATTGCCGTTTAGGAAGAGTTCTGGAATGAGCCGCGAACAACATGTCGAGTCGTTGATCGATTCGGGCGATGCGAAAGACTTGGTCGTCCAACAGACTCCTCATGTCGAAGATGAGAGCGAGGTACCCCGAGTTGGTGAAGGGGTGTTGGTCCTGCCAGTGGCTGTCGATGGAGGCTGGGGGAATGGGCCATGTTGCTCCCTCACTTGCATGTGCCGATCGGTTGGAAAGTTGGGTCGCCGCCTCCATAGGTGCACCGGGGGGTGAGTCTCTGCTTCCCTGTGTGTGGGACGTGGTCTCTTCTTCTACATAGCAGGTGGTAAAATTCTCCACTGGGCTATTGGCACTGGAACCAAGCAGTTTGCCCGAAGGCGGAAGCTTGTCAACTGTGCCAAAATCAGTGGGTGGATTCCAATTGTCCGGGACTGTGAATAGAGGGAGCTTGGGATAACTTTGCATGGTGTCTTCCAAGGTAATCTCTTCCACGTACGCCATTGGAGGTGTTCGTGGTTTCTTATGCCTTCAGAAGGACACCATGGCTAACGCCTGCTCAAATTTCTTTTGTCTCTGGCGGCGAGATTCAGCTGTGTACCAAGTGGCACCCCTGTGTGGCTTGCCTCGTGCTCTAGGCATGGTGGAGACCCTCGAGATGACCAGGGTTCCTTGCAGGTGGAAGGCTCTGCTCCAGAGCTTCAAAGGGTCCCCAAACTGCTGCTCTCGTGAAATTAACTTTGCACTCGACGCTGCGATGGGCGAATGCCGCTCAATTCTATCAAGGCGGGTGATAAGGAGGAGGGCAACCACGACTTCCATAGCCATTAAGGCTTGCTACTGAGTGCGTTGGTGCATTGTACCGATCACTTGCGCGAAGGGGCTCATTGCCTGGATGTGGCTGCACAGATTCATACTTAGTTAATGGCTGAGGGGATGGTCGCCGGTGGATGTATTAATGTTGCATCCCGATGTTGTCCCGCGTGGCTCTGGTTTGCGACGTGGCACCCCATCCGGGGTTAAATTTGAAGGACATGGGGGTGGGCTTTGATCCACTTATGTGTGCATGGGTCACAATACCATTTAATATGGTATCTCTGGGTGCAACCACACGTTCGACCACTACCTCAAGGTGTCCCCATGGCTCCAGGTAAAGCCCTCATGAGAATTGAACCTTGCCCAACAGTGAAAAACTCCTCGCTTTCCACCATTGGATCCAACCCCTTTGGGCCACACTCCCACTCCCATTAATATCAAAGAGATTCTCTATTATCAACACATAAATGAGTTGACATTGTAAAACAATAACACATAGAGAAAAACTTGCACGTAGAGACATTGTTTATCCCTGAAATCCAAATGAGAAAACTAATGTTTAATGGTTGTTCAATGCTCTTATTTCGACAAACTCTAGTGCAATGTAGGTCATTGCTCTATGTCCATTCAACAATTCACACAACTCCTTCTCCTTTGATTTCTCTCCTCCTAACCCACCAGAAAGATCCTTTGAGAGTGAAAGTACAAGAAGAAATATGGAGAGTCGGGGTAATGGTGAGGCCAATAGGCATAACCTTTCATTTCCCACTCCTTAGTCTTTTCTTTCCTATCTTCATTTTCTATTTAATTTAATTTTTGTTTTCTTCTCCTTTGTCTTATTCTAGTTTACTTTGTATTGTGTTTTACATAGTTACCAACCTTCATTAATCATCAAATTGCCTTATATATTGAGGCTTAGAACCATTTCTTAGAGATCGAATCCATTTTGGATCACAGCTCCCAATTAAGAGGATTTTTGGTCTCCAAACGTTTAGAGGAAAAATATGGATCAATGTGCCTTCTATTTGCTTCTCTGAAACATGACTCTAACTCCTAGCTACAACTTGTGGCTCTGGTTACTAGCTCTTGTTCTAGTTACGAATTTATCTCTCACTCATGGCTCTAGCTACTAATTGTTGTTGCAACTGATATACTTGTTGCTTCTTCTGAGTGTAGTTGTTGGTTGAGTCTTTGAACTCTTCTTGTCACTGCCCTTCTACAATATACCACAAGAAGGCTGAGGTGATAACGGATTGCCATATTCATATATCGTTGCTTTTTATTTTGATAAGTAGGCCAACTCTACCATGTCCTTTTCATTCACAAACATGATCTTGGATTTCATGGCCTTTTCTTCCATGCCATCGAAACCCAGGCCTTCTTTCTTGACCCTCTGTTAAGCCACAATGGGGCTTAAGATGCCTTGTCTTCTCTTGCCTATCCATTGTCCATCATAGCCCATCTACTTTAACAATTTTGATCTAATGCCTTTGGTATGCTTTTCAAATTCACTAATTTGCTCTTGAGAAATGTCTACAAAAGGTGAGCTTAATAAAGTTGTCTTGGCCATGGTGTCATCTTTGATAATGTCAATCGAAGGTGGCTTTGCTTCTCTGTGCTCTTGGACAACTGCTTGGAGATTTGCTAAAGCCTCCTCCTTCTCTGCCAACTCTTATTGCAGTTGAGCCATCATCTGGGTGAACTTATCCTCCTGCTAATTGTTCAACTAGATGACCTTCCTTCTCTCCAAAGTGTACAAGTTGAACTCTCGTATTGTCAAAATCTTCCATAATCGCATTGAGCGATTCTTGGTGTTCAACAAATTGCTTCTCTAGGATTGGTAGTTGTCTTATCAAGCTCTCAAGGTACTTCACCATCTATGTCATCCTCTGGTTAAACATCTAGACCTATTCCTTCAAGTGTTTGTTCTCTTCTTGAAGCTAAACATTGATGACATGAAGGTCTTCAAACCTTGGTTTGTTTGCTTTACCCATGCTAGGTCTTCAAGGTTGTGGCAACTATATCATGGTCAAGGATTCACCAACTTTGGCACCATATTATCTGTAATTGAGGGGCTTATAGTCCACTCACTTCACCAACACAAATGCATTGCATAATTTAAAAGTTGGTTTTTGTTCTTACTTTGTCAAAGTTGAGATTAGGCTTCTTCAATCATTATTTAGACTTGAATGCTCTAGGTTCAAGACTTGGGTACTTGCTTGACTTATCTACGATGTTTCCAAGGCCAATTCTCATTGGCAAATCCAAGTGAACTTTGATTCAGTTCTTGACAAAATATTGACCTTCAAGAAATATAAATGGTCAATCACAATGCTATAAATCATTGCCAATGGAATATGAACTTTGGTTGTTTTTAAAAACAACAATGCATTGGTTTGAATGTGCATCTCCAACACTTGAACCAAGGCCAAATTTGTTCTGAGTTAGGCCAATAGAATGCCCACTCTTCTATCGTAGTTTAAGCAAATAAGAACTATGTTATGACAGTGCCCTATGGTTTTATATTTGCACACACAACTCTAATTGTAAACTTGTCCCTCCACACATCTTTGGTCACCTGTCCTTGAATAGTTTTGTTATGTAGGCTTGGATGGAATTGCTAAATCAACTCAATGACCCTTTAGTTGCAATTACCATACATATGTATTTAGACTTCAACTTCAGTTTTATACAGGCAAACAATGCTCATGTATATAATGTCTTTCCCTAATGACTGGAATGTCACAACAATGCCTTCACAAGTATTAAAATCCACACACACACACACACACATATATAATGAGAATCACCCTCGAGATGACTATAATTTTCAACCCAAATACATAGTTGAATATAATCAAATGCACAACTACAAACCCAATACCAATGATTTAACAAAGGGACTCCAACGTTGTAGAGAGTAAAGGACGATTGTGGTTTATGAGAAAGAATGCCCAACAATTCTAACGTTTTTTCTTCTTGTAGTGATGCACATCGATGAGAGAATGTGGAGCTACGCGCATTTGCTTGGCTATAACTAAGATTGACGCCAACAACTCAATCAATTTAACAATTGTTATAGCTATAACCACTTGCTAAATAAACCAACAATTTAGTCATGGAGAAATCACATTATATATATCACATAGGCATAATCAACTTTGGGAATTTAGTCACGATTGAATAAATACAAGGACGTGTTGTGATATTACTCAATGATATAACCAAATGATCAAGCATAGGCTATAGAAAATTCTTGCATGGCAAAGAGGTGGCAACCAAATTGAAAGAAGGTAGTTAGTAGGTTTAATTATTTATTGATCCATTCAATGACCATTTCTAGCCTGTGAAACAAGGCACATTCGAAGAAGAAAATTCCATAGTGAACTCTATGGATTGGATAGCTAATACAAACAATGAAACACTAAGTGTACTCTCCCAAGCAAGGGACACCCTCCCACAACTTTGTACGGATCGTATGGTTGTTGTACGGCCATATATGGTCTATGTGAAGCTTGCAAGGATTGTAAATAGCTTGGAGGATGTGTACAACCTCTTGAATAACCAAGGTTGACCTTGAATTCACCCAACAAGTAAGAGAAATGCTCAGAGGAGAGGGGTACGATTTATAGAGTTACATTCAAATTATAGAGTTACAAGATTTATGGTATAAGTTTCAATATTATGAATCGTGCTTCATGATGATGATCAACATTTTTTCCAATCATAAGATTACCATCAAGAAGGCCATCACTACAATTCATTTCAAGAGGAAAGGGGATCAAAATTCAACTATATTTGGGTACAATAAAGTCATCATTTCAACTAAAGGAGCATTTGAAATTATGGTAGCCAAAGAAACATCAAGAAAACAAGGTCAACGACATTAATTCGAAAAAATGAACTTCTCAAAGTTAAGAACCCAAATGAGCTACAAGTTAGTTGTAAAGAGCTACAAACTTCATGATTTACAGGCCCATACAAGCTATTTTCAATTCAACTACATACTTCTCATCCTACATGCCTCTTACATTCACTGTAAAATCAATTACAAACTTTTGCATTTCAAACAATTTCACACTACAAACTTCTACATTTCCATCCATTATGTACTACAAACTTATGCGTTCCCAACAATTATGCACTACAAACTTATGCATTTCCAACAATTCTACACTACATACTTCTACAATTCCAATATATAAGGGTTAGCTTCATGGATGGGGTTTGCTATATGATTTTGATATATGACACATAAATCTTCTACACAAATCCTTATTGAATCATTCAAAATGGGCAACACTTGTTCATATTTAGTTCTTCAAAAAAAAAAAAAATCTCAGGTATATCCATCTCTTTCTCTAAAAATTCACTCAAAATCCTTTATTTTTCAAGAAACATTAGATTACATTTATATGGCTATTATTGTTTCCAAATCATCATTTCCTTTGATCCCTTCATCATTTCCCCACCCAAATTTTCCGAGGGCAATCTACTTTCCCTTTACATGTTGACCAAGGGTGGCCAAATTCTTCAGTCGGGGGGAAGTTGCTATTTTCTAAGCTATCTCTCATCATGTTTCAAATTGCTAAAGAAACTCAAAATCTCAAAACCAAAAATTTTCAAATGGAAAGCTATTGTTGAGTCATCAATTTGGCAACATTGAATGGAGGATTTGAAGATTTAGGAATTTCTAGCCCCCTTCATGTGGATTACCATTATTCATGGATTCCCTAGCAAGGCAGTTGATTTTAGGTGGGCTAGTTGTCAATCAACTTAATCTTAAAAAGTGAAGCCATAATAGAAATCAAAGGTGAGAAACCACAACATAGGGGAGTTTTATGATAAAGGCCATTACACACATGAGAGTTATCTCATTTATACAATGTGATTGTTGTAGGTTAGCTCATTTATACAATATGATTGCCTACAATAATGTGCAACAATATCAAGCTTGAGATCTCGAGAGAGGGAGCCATAAGAAAAGAAAAGGATAGTGCACAAAGGAAGAGTGAAGTTTCTCCAACTCAAAAGACTAACACTGTAAGCAAATAGGTAAGAAGAGTCTATTTTCAAGCAAAAGTGCCATTACAATTTATCTTTTAGTGGTAGTGTATTTTTTAACAGAGGAGCACTATTTGTTTCTCTTTAGAGAAGTGCCCTTATAATATAATTTGTAGCACAGGAGTTCCATTATAATATAATTTGCAGAATAAGAGTGCCAAAGCTTTATAGTTGAGGGATATGGAATGCTATGAATCAAAAAGTGCATGGAGTCTTCTATTAAACATGTGAGGTTATCATGGATATTCTTTGTTTATGAATGAAGATGTGCATGGATGATCCTAAACAAAGATTATTATTAGAATAGCCGCCCCCTAAAAAACATCATTGAGCACCAAAGATTCATTTACTAGTAGTTGTAGAAAAATTTCCAAGACAAGGTTTAGTTCAAAGGCTTAATATGTTCTTGCCATTTGAACCATGCTTGATGAAATGCTAAAGATATAATTATCAAACCAATTTTTGCTTTTTAGTCAATGGGACAAACTTCAATTGAAGAGAAATACTCATTTTGGATATGTTATAGTTGGTAATGAAATGATCCATGCAGGGAGGGACAATCAAGAGTAGATGAAAAAAAAAGAGCACATGTTGTTTAGAGTTTTGATTCATTTTAATATATGGCAACCCTTCACTTGGAGGGCATGATGAGACCCAAAATTATGCTTTTATCACATCCATTTTTTACTTCTATAATTTTAATTCCACATATTATATACTTAATGATTAATTATTATAATTATTGTATATTTTTCCACAGAAAAAAGCGTAATTTTATTCATCCGAAGAGAACCAAATTACATTATGTAGGTACTTTTAAGCACGTCTCTCAACCTTGGATGAAAAGATCCAAGAAAAACAAGGCTAAAAACCCTAAGAGAGAGTACAACCTGAAGGCATAAGAGATAAAAAAGACATATACAGTAATCCAAGAATGGAAACGAGAACAACAGGGTCGAGGTTCCCACCACGAGAGAAAAACGCCGAGAGAAACAAATAAAAAAGAAACTCCGGAAACTGGACGGACCAAGTCATAGTGGTATAGCAACCACACACCAAAGCATCGATCTGTGTATACATCAAACCCTGAACATACCATAAAACTGGACGGATCAGGTCAGAGCGGTATAGCAAGTACATACCAAAAACACTAATATGTGTATACATCAAACCCTAAACATACAAAAAACCCGGAGAAGAGGACCACATACTGCAAGGAACTAACCCCCAAGAAAACCCTACCGAGAGCGAGTGAACCAACCAAGAAATACCAGAAACAAAATGGACCAGGTATGAGCGATATACATACCCCTCAAAGGGAAGAGAAATTTCAAGAACTATTTGACCCACCAACTACAGTATTAGAACTCGAAAAAAATATTTGAAACCAGAGCCAAACATCAAAAGTATGCATCAAACCCTGACAATGATCCCGAAACAAAGAGGCAGATCTCGAAGAAGGCCCACAAGGGATGGGCCTTCTTCCAAATCTACCTCAATTTTATTATTTAACAACTAAAATAAAGAAACAACCCATATTGGAGAATAGTACCCACTTGTCCTCAATATTATTTAACAACTACATTATGATAACTTAACCAATAATAATTCTCTTCACTATTATCAACCACTAAATTATAATAAATTTGAAAAATAAAAATAAACCTCATTACCAACAAAAACATATAATTTTATAGAAAATAAATAATCCAGGTTTAAATAATCATCCACATATATTTATATTTATGAAAAGAATTCCAGGTTTAAATAATCATACACATATATTCTAAGTTTAACAGAGTTATGAAGTGTAACCGAGCAGAAAAATTTATCGTATTAAGTGCACACACCGATCGAGGTATTCATATAATGAACATCACTTTCTCTTTCTTTGTTAGCAGCGAACTAATTGCTTGCTTTTTTGAAAATGTCTACTTGCTTTTTTCCTCTTTCATCGACTTCTGGATGGGTCGACACAAAAAACGAAGGAATTAGAATGCGAAAGGGAGGTGATATAAGAGATTCTCACACAGCGAACCATAAATTGGCCATAAATTTGTAAAGAATTCATCAAATCTTCTGTACTCTGCATCGGAAAATCGCAAGGAATCAACCAGGGGATGAAACAGGCAATGGAGGGTTTATACGAGAGTGAGAGTGGCAGTGGGAATGGAGGCTCCAGGAGAATCGACAGGGCATTCAAAAGAAAGCGGGGTGAAGGAAGAGCGAATGAATATCATCAACCAGACCAGAGAACATTTCAGCCGTTTTTTCTACCGATTTCCAGAGGGCGAATCTTCTGCCGATGTCTAAAGTAAGTAGAACTCGGATGGATCTCTTTTCTTCCATATTTGTGATTTACTATTATTGATTATGATTCAAAATTTTACAGGTTTTCTGGAATCTTTGAATCTTTGTGGAGAGATCGACATGAATAGGACCAGGATTAACCGCGATAATGGCAGCAGTGATCTGAAAAGAAAACAGCGAGGTAACCCTGTACGTATTTAATATTTAGAAATCTGAAATCATCTTGGTTAATATTAACAACCAGAGGATTTCTCTTTAAGTTTTTGTTTATAGCAACAGTGAGTTAGAATCTGGTTTATTTTCGTAGCAGGCAGCGTTTAGGGCTTGGTTATCTTCTGCTTCTTACCACGGGTTTATTATGTTACATTTTAGAGACAAAAGAATATGGCCAATGATGATGTTTTCTCATTATTTCCGTTATCACGTTTGGAGTTGGCATTTGAAGATGAGGGTGGGATGACGTTTGGAGTTGGCATTTGAAGATGATGGTGGGATGACGTTTGGAGTTACTGATTTGGCATCTTGTCGCCCTTCAGGTAGGCGCATACATTCTACCACTCATGCCATTTTTGCTTGCATTTAAAAACAGTTCCCTAAAAGCTATATTAAGCTATAACAGTTTCCTAAAAGCTATATTAAGCTATAATAAGTTAACTTTAAGTTAGGTAGTGAAAAGTCCGTCTAATGTTGGAAATGGACTTTAATTGTAATGGACTTTAAATGTAGAGGAATTATAGCTCAATAAAAATCTAGTCTTATTATTATTATTGTTGAACTATTTTCAACAAACATCTAAGAATCTGGTATAGCTTTTAATTGTAATTTTTAATTTGAATAGATTTTAATTGTAATTGTTACCGGTTGATGTTATAATGAAACCAGAAATCTTTGGTTTTGAAGTGAAAGCTCTCCTTAACTATATCTCAGTGAGAAGCATAAACTCTAGGAAGGACTGTAAGTTAGTGTTCAGAAGGGCATTTGACTATAAGTGGTTTGCCTTATTCCTATATCTTTATTTTTTATTTCCATGGAAAAGGTTTATAATTTTATTATATAAAAAGGGATTACATTCCATAAATGCTGTTCCAGCATTTCCAGTAAGGCTTTTACAGTATAGAAAAAAACACGCCTCATGTTTTATCTTAGCTAAAACAAATAGATCCTCCCTAAAATTCTTCAGTATGCCCCAAAAACAAGAGTTTTCAAAAAATTTAAATGTCTTAGAAGCCCCATAGTTCTGGTCTCACCCTATGATCGTCCATTTACATCCTCTACCTTTCATCTCAAAGTTCTGAAATAGGCTATAAGCCTTACATTAAACATAGAAACATTAAGTACAGTCATCCAAAAAATATCAGCATCTATCACTGACTCCTAACTAGATCTTCAATCATATTTTATAAACAAGGAGTGCGCTCTGATTCCTGGAAGAGCCCATTCATCTCTTCGATCAACACCCATTGCTCAGTGGCCAATTGCAGTCTTTCTTTATACAGCTCATTGGCTATCTTGTTTCTTTCTCTGTAAACATGCTGGCAAGATACATATGTGAAAAAATATATCATATTTAGAGCATTAATTTCATCTAATATTGGTTGGAGAAGAAAGTTGTGCATCTGATAATCCCCAGTTAGCCATTTGATCACCAACATTGAGTCACCAAAGACTTGAAGATGAGAGGTCCTCTTTTCTGCAGCTAAAATCAAGGCCAACTTTAGCACCATTATCTCAGGAAAATTGTTTGTTCCATGTCCCAAGCCAGCCCTAAACTTCACAGTATGAGACTCAGATATATAAATAATTCCACCTGCACCACACACCAAAGGATTCCCTTGTGTTGCCCCATCAAAGTATAATCAACTCCCAGATCTATCTATGACTTCCTCAATATACTGTCTTGGAGCCTTCACAATTTTTTTCCGAGGAAAACTTTTGAAGATATTGAAGGCTTTGAGTAGCTGATAGAAAAGGCGTGATGAACCTTTTTTCGAATATGGCGGAATTCCTGGCTAACCAAATACCCAAAAGAACAATGACCGGTAGAGCTTTTATACCATCCGTATCTTGATTCGTAATCCAGATTTCTAGAGCTTCCTCAACCCTGTCCCCTCTCCAAAACATTTTCTGTCCTGTCAAAATCTCCATTACTTTCCAGACCTGGCCCACATAACCACATTTTAGGAAAAGATGGTGAACAGATTCATCACAACAAAAGCACAAGGGATGTCTGCTAGGCTCATTTCTCCTCTTCTGTAGATTATCCCAGGTCAACACTTTGTTATATAGGGCTAGCCATAGAAAACTTTTCCCTTTTAGAGGGCACTTCAACTTGCACATCAACTTCCATCATCACTTTGGCTCAACTTTAGTGGAACAAATGGTTTTGTATCCTAGTTTTGGTGTATATTGACCTCGTCCAGGATTCTTTGAGGAGATGTGAGCCTGGCAGACGTCCCTTGTGCTTTTGCTGTGATGAATCTGTTCCACTTTGTTATATAGGGCTAGCTATAGAAAGATTTTCCCTTTTAGAGGGCACTTCAAAGTTGCACAACAACTTCCACCACCACTTTGGCTCAACTTCGGTGGAACACATTGTTTTGTATCCTAGTTTTGGTTTATATTGAACTCGTCCAGGATTCTTTGACCAAAATAATTCATCAACTGCCTCTCTTATTCGCGCACGACTTGCTTTTTTAAGCTTCTAATATACACACCCTAGGTGATTGGCTCATCACCAACCAACCCTAGTTACTTAGCCGTCCTCCATTCCTAACTCCAGATTGAGGTAAGAATTGGTTTAGCAACCAGATAAAGATAGAAGATACCTCTCTCTCTCAAGGTCAAAAGGACATTTTCTGGAAGTCTGTACCCTTCACCACGACCTACCCAAGGGTATTCCCCCACTCTGACATTGTGTCCATTCACCACTTTCCAGACAAGCCACCTGCCAATAAGTGGGAAGGCTGAAATAGTAGCCTTCCAAATAAGAGAACCATTCTTATGCTTTTTTATTGGATTGCCAATCCACTCCTCCACTGACGCCGGGTTTATGTATTTCTGAACAATTACCGCGTTTCCTCCCATTCTGATTCCTTTGAAGCTTCCTGCCTGTTTAGTCTCATTCAGTGCCCTACATAGCCCTTTTGCCACAATAAGGAAGAGCAGGGCTGACAGGGGGCACCCCTGTCTTGACTCTCAACACTCTTCCTGGTTTGAAAAAACATGTAGCAGTACTATTGATTAAAATAGCAAAGGAAACAGAAGAAATGCAACTCATAACCCAATTGGCAAAAGGCAAGCAAAATCCAACATGAATCAGCATCAACCTAAGGTACAACCATCTAGTTTTATCATATGCCTTTGAAAATTCAATTTTTACAACCATGGATGGCATCCTTTTAGATTTTATAGAATGAAGAACCTCCCGTGCCACCCTGATAGCCTCGTGGATTTGTGTTTCAGATAAGAAGTCAAATTATTCTTGAGAGATAGTATCAGACAAAAGGGCCTTAACTTTCTAGCAATGATTTTAGCGATTATTTTATAAATACAGTTACATAGGGAAATGGGTCTAAATTCTTCAAAGGAACTTGGATTTGCAGATTTTGGTATCAAAGCTTTAAAGTTTGAGTTAAAAGCTCCAAGTATTTTCCCATTAACTCTGGATTCCTCAATAACTTTGATTAATCCATCCTCTATCAAATCACAAAAACCCAAAAAGAATTCTGTAGGCCAACCGTCTGGTCGTGGACTTTTATTTTTTTGAAAGCTGTGCAATACTACTTGAAGATCTTCCTTAGCCACCTCTTCCATCAAAGACTCATTGGACATGTCATTTACAAAGCTGGGGAAGAAGATTGTCATCTTTACCACTTCAATTACAGTAGCTTTACTGTCTTCCTTATAAACATCCCCAAAATGTTCCAATTCCAACTTCCCTAAATCTTCAAAGCTGTTTGCCGCTTCTCCCTCCCATTCTGCATCCTCCAAATGGTATTGACATTTCTTCTATGGTTTGCATAATGGTGAGTTTTGTTTGTATTTTCATTTCCACAGGCCAACCAAAGAGTCCTGCTCCCAAGTCTCCACTCAGCCTCGTTGGATTCAAGAAGCTTTCTCATTTGAAGTTCCAAAATATTGACAACCTCCTTAATTTCCTCACTTTCAGAACCCACCATCTCATCCTCATAATATTGTTTGAGTTGGGATTCCATCTCCATGAGCTCCTTCTCATCTTTATTCCTCTTTTCAATAGCCCATTTGGTAGCCACTTTCTTAATCAACATGAGATTGTCTGCAAACTGTATAGCAATAGAAGACTGCCTAGTTTTTCTGAATGGAATCCAAGTTCTTTTAATTAAAGAGACAAAGTCCTGATCCTTGAGCCATTTAGGATTATACTTGAATGGACTAGATCGCTTGGGACCACCTTTTGTAAATTTAAATAGAATAG
>SNQJ01S0044217.1:89836-99844 GCA_010110895.2 Picea sitchensis
AAACAATTCATGAATATTTCTCTAGAATATCACAATTCAAGGAACAACTAGAAGCAGTTGGAGATACTCTAGATGAAGATGAACTCATAATGACAACTCTTAATGGTCTTACAAGACCTTGGGATGCGTTCATCCAAACCATTTGTGCCAAAAAGGAGGAACTACATTTTGACAGTCAGTGGGAAGAATGTATTCAAGAAGAAGCGAGAGTAGTTAATCGAGAAGCAGTACTATCAAGAGATGAAGATCAAGCCCTAGCTACACATACTAAAGGAGGATGGAAGAGGTTTCACTTTCAGAAGGAAACCTATCAACATAAGGAATCTCACTCCCCAAGGAGATTCAACAACTCTCATAAAGAATCTCACCCTCCAAGGAAATTCCAGAAGTTTCAAAAAGCTTAAGAAGAGAAAGAGATTTCTCCTCTTATCAATGCTACCATTGTGATAAGATGGGACATACTAAAGATTGTCCAGCTAAGAGAGAAGAATACAAGAAGAGAAACAAAATGCACCATGCCCATACAGTTGAAGATGAAGAGCCACCCACAAAGATGATAAAATAATAGATTGAAGACTATGTCTTAATCTCTGCCCTCTCAAGATCAGTGTCACCTGGTGAGGATACTTGGCTCATAGATAGTGGTGTTTCCAAGCACATGACAGGTCAAAGAAAAATTCTCTCTAGCCTTATAGAAAAGAACTTTCCCCAAAAAGTTACACTTAGAGATGATTACCAGTACCCTATCAAAGGAGTAGGAGAGTCCAATTACAAACTTGATTCAGGGACCCCAATGAAGATGAAGGATGTACTATATGTACCAAGTTTGACAAAGAACTTACTTTCTATCTCAGCTTTAGATAAGAAAGGCTTCGTAGTTGCTTTTATAGATGGAGAAGTTCTTATGTGGCCTAAAGGAAAAACCATAGAAGATGCAATTGTTATTGGAATTTGGAACAAAAGAAGGTGGCTTGTATAAGCTGAAAGGCCACTCAGAAGCAGCCTTGACTCATTCCATTTAGAGTCCATGTGAACTTTGGCATAGAAGACTAGCTCACATCAACTACAAGGCATTACCATATGTGAGCAATGTAGTCATAGGTCTACTAGAATTCAAGGTTGACCATGAAGTTGTGTGCAATGGATGTGCACAAGGAAAGAACATCAAGAACCCTTTCTTGAAGAGCGACAGTAAAGCAAAAAGAGTCTTAGAGCTCATTCACTTAGATGTATGTGGCCCAATGCCATCAACCTCCATTAGTGGGTATGTATACTATGTATCATTTATTGACGACTATTCTCGCAAAACTTGGGTGTACTTCTTAAAATCAAAAGATGAAGTGTTTGGAAAATTCAAGGAATTCAAAGCCTTGATAGAGAATCTCTCTGAAAAGAAAGATCAAGACACTCAGGTCAGATAATGGAGGAGAATACACCTCAAAAGAGTTTGTAAACTTTTGTAAAGATGCCGGGATCAAGAGGGATCTCACCACTCCGTACAATCCTCAACAAAATGGTGTAGCAGAAAGAAAGAACATAACTATAATGGAAGCAGTGAAGACTATGATCCACAATCAAGATCTTCCAATGCACTTATGGGCAGAAGCAACAAGAACAACAATATATGTACATAATAGATTATCCCATAGTGCTCTTGGGTTCAAAACCCTTGAAGAGATGTTCTATGGAAAGAAGCCAGAAGTAAGCCATCTCAAGATATTTGGCTGTCCAATATTTGTACACATTCCAAAAGAGAAGAGAACCAAGTTGGACCCTTTAGGAAAGAAGGGAATATTTGTTGGATACTGTGAGGTCTCAAAGGCCTTCAGAATTGATATACCAGGTTACCATAATATTGAGATCAACAGAGATGTAACCTTTGATAAAGATGCAACATTCAAGAAATCAAGAAGATGCCAGCTTGAAGAAGTATATGAAGAAGAACCTGTAGCTCCCAGAGTTGTAGAACCAGTGAGGGAAGTCATAACTTCCCCAGATGAGGAGATTCCAGAAGATCATGACATAATAGAATCTCAAGAACCTCCCCAGATGACGATCTCTCACAAGAGAAAGCCAGCCTGGGAAAGGGAACTTATTCAAGATGGAGAGAAATATGGTGCCCCCGAAGGAACCATGAGACAAGTCAAGAAACCCAAGCCATTCTCCAGTTATATGGCTTTGATGTGTGATCTCTTAGAGAAGGAGCCTACTTGCTTTGAAGAAGCCATTCAGACGAAAGAATGGGCAGATGCCATGTCAGAAGAATACCAATCCATTATAAAGAATGATGTATGGGAAATAGTTCTTAGACCGAAGAGCAAATATTTGGTATCTTCCAAATGGCTATACAAGATAAAACATGCTGTTGATGGAAGTGTTGATAAATATAAAGTAAGGTTTGTAGCCCGTGGCTTTTCCCAAATGGAAGGCATTGATTATGAAGATGAAGATGAAATGGAAGGCATTGATAAATATAAAGTAAGGTTTGTAGCCCGTGGCTTTTCCCAAAAGGAAGCCATTGATTATGACGTTTGCTCCTGTAGCCAGATACACTTCAATCAGAACCATCATAGTCCTTGCAGCTAAGATGAAATGGAAGGTACACCAGATGGATGTGAAAACAACTTTCTTAAATGGTGTCATTGAAGAGGAAGTGTATATGGAACAACCTCAAGGGATTGAGGTTGAAGATGGAAAAACACATGTTTGCAAATTGAAGAAGGCTTTGTACAGATTGAAACAAGCTCCTAGAGCTTGGTATGGAAGGATTGATAGCTTCTTAACGAGCTTGGGCTTTACCAAGAGTAGCCGATTCTAACATGTACTTCAAGGTTATGAATGATGAGCCTGTTATATTGTTGTTGTATGTGGATGACTTATTTCTAACTGGATAAGAAAAACTCATCACTGATTGTAAGAAGAAGCTCATTGCAGAATTTGAGATGAAAGAGCTAGGCCTAATGCACTATTTCTTAGGTCTTGAGGTCTGGCAGAGCCTAGAGAAGATCTTCCTTAACCAAGGGAAGTATGCAGTTGAAATACTCAAGAGGTTTGATATGTTGGAGTGTAAATCCATGAATACACCCATGGAAACAAAGTTGAAGCTCCTGGTCAATACTTCGTCAGAATTGGCTGATGCTATGCTGTACAGACAAATCGTTGGATCGTTGATGTATCTGACTAACACCAGGCCAGATATATGTTTTGCTGTGAATACCTTGAGTCAATTTCTGGTAGAACCCAGACATGTTCACCTTGTTGCTGCAAAACATGTGATGAGATACCTTAAGGGTACGTTGGATTTTGGTCTCAGTTATAATGGAGATCACGACTTTAGATCGAGTGGATATATCGATTCNATAGAAAGAGCACCTCAGGATGTTGTTTCAGTCTGGGGTCAATCATGATCTCATGGCAGAGTAGGAAGCAATCAAGTATTGCTCTCAGCACGATAGAAGCGGAATACATTACTGTGTGTTCTGCCAGTTGTGAAGCCATATGGCTTCGGAAGTTGTTGACAGGTCTATTTGATCTGGAGATGAAAGCAACCTTGATTCTATGTGATAACCAGAGTTGCATAAAAACGACAGAGAACCATGTGTTCCATGACAAGTCAAAATACATAGAAATCCGATATCACTACATTCATGATATGGTGTAGAGAGGAGCCATAGAGCTACATTATGTTAGCATGGATGAACAGGTTGCAGATGTGTTGACCAAGCCTCTGTCTCGTGTAAAGTTTGAGCACTTTCGAGACAAGCTTGGTATAGTCCGAAAGGATCTCCCTCGAAAGGGGGAGTAGTGTTGATGCTAGCCTTGTGCTGAAGATTTCCAAATTCGTGCTGATGTTGTTGAGATGCCAGCCTCGTGCTGAAGATTTCCAGGTTCGTGCTGATGTTGTTGAGATGCCAGCCTCGTGCTAAAGATTTCCAGCTTCGTGCTGATGTTGTTGAGATGCCAATCTCGTGCTGAAGATTTCGAGGTTCGTGCCGATGTTGTTGAGATGCCAACCTTGTGCTGAAGATTTCGAGGTTCGTGCTGATGTTGTTGAGATGCCAGCCTCGTGTTGAAGATTTCCAGCTTCGTGCTGATGTTGATGAGATGCCAGCTTTGTGCTAAAGATTTCCAGCTTAGTGTTGATGTTGATGATGCTCCAGCCTTCGTGCTGTGATGCTGTTGTTGTTGATGTTGTATCAGCCTCGTGCTGTTATTGATGTTGATGATGTATTAGTGTTATACTAATCCATGTTGATGCAGATGATGATGATGCCATTCCAACTCCTTGCTGTGGATGATGATAATGATGATGAGAAAAACTTCCGATGATTTATAGATATGCCAGTCAGTGTTCCAAATACTGTTGATGTTGCTACCCTTTCTTTCTCTCATGATGATGTTGTAGAATACCCTTCTTGTTGAGGGGGAGTGGTGAAATATTTTAACTGCAAAGAGTATTCTTTTTATTATTGAGTTACTATTCATCAGATCAATCCCCTTTTGTGGCTTGATCATGTCGGGCTTTGTACTTGATCAAATCCCCTTTTATGGATTGGTCAAACCCTAATTATATTATGCAAATTAAGAAGTCGCCCCAAGGCCTAATTAAAGTGGTTTTAACCACTAAGAAGAAGAAGTTGGCCCTGCTCAGTGAAGAGACACCTTTCCAGTGCCTGCCAACTAGTATAAATAAAGGAGGCTAGCACCTCATTATCTCACTCACTCATTCACTCATCAAGTGCGCAAGTTTGGTAGCTGCAGTTGGGAGAAGAAGGAAGAGAGAGGTGCATTGGTTAGTGTTGGATATTCTCTAGTGTTTTGGTTTATTGTCTTGGCATTGTCTTGGCTATCTATATTAAGGAAGTTTTTGCTGGGTTTTCTCCCCCATGAGGGTTTCCCAGGATAAATGCTGTGTATCTTGTGATTGTGTTTCTCTCAGTGACCCTACCTATGCTATTGTTATCTAGTAAATTGAAAAGAAACCTAATAATAGCTCAAAACTTAACAAAAGTGGAATCTATAAGGTTAATGTGTTAACCTATCTTACCTACCGAAAACTATATAAGGAGTGGCCTATTCCTCACTTGATACACTTACTTTCTCCTAGCCGAGTTGGAGACTAAGATTTGTTGCGGCTCTTCTGGACATGGTTACAAGGTTGCTGCAACTCTGCTGGATAGGTTTCCAAGGGTCCTCTCAGCTCCCCTCTTGTGTGTTCTTGGTCCACTCCAGCTGTCGTGGGTTTATCCCTATCAACCATGATTGATTTTGCCTGCCGTTGACCTGTAGGAGTCTATCCCTGCCAGTCGTAAAGGGTTCTTGTATGTTGTTGGTGTTCTGGTGCCACCTTGCTGGTTTGACCGTGTCGCCTTGTTGTATTTATGGTCTAAATGATGTTGCCTTGATATCTTACTGGTGCCACCCTTGTGTCTTGATGTGCTGCCTTAACTTGTCTGTCAATAACCTTTATATTTTTACTTTGTGACTGGATTGTTAGGGCTGTTTTGGACTGCTGGTATTTTGCCTTTGATAAAGCAAAATTCTGTGTTCTTGGGTTGAAAGTGTTAAGGCTGTTTGTGGGTTCTTTTTGCAGCCCTAGGTTGGATAGTGTTATTTTTTTTTCAGCCCTATTGCTTGACAGTGGTTTGGACTGTAGCTTTTCAGCTTGCTGAGTTGGTTTTTGGTTTCCTATCCTAAGAGTTCTTCTTGGCATTGTCCCTATGATCATGATGAGATCTACCCCGAGGGTTTGATCCATGATCTACTAAGCTTTTTCTGAGCATACATTGGAGTAAGGTAACAACAACAAATCAGGTACCTTTGTTCCTTGTTACAACTAAGGTAATACTCAGATCTATGTTATGTTACTTATTTATGCTATTAGATTATGCATAAGAAATTTTAATGTTTTGCTGATCCTAAATTACAATAGCAAATGATTTGAAATTTATAAAAATATTTTTGTTTCTAGCTAGCCTACTATTTTGCCCTTAAATTCTAATATGATATTAGAGCTTAGGGCGTGAAAAGAGCTCATTTGTGGTGGACTTTTGAGCCTGCATAGATCCTCTCTTAAGGGTTTGTATTTCAGATCAACAATAAGTTTGTTTTGCATCAGATCTCTCCTGTAAATAGTTTTTCGTATGGCTTCTTCTTCAGTCAAGCAGAAGATAGGCTTGAAGGGGCTTCAAACTTCAATGCCTGGAAGGCTAGGATCTTTAATATCTTGGAAGAAAGTGACTTGGATGAGATGGTTACCAGGGTGATGGAAGAACCTACTACAAATGCAGGAAGAGGAGCCTCTAAGAAGAGGCAGGCCAAAGCCAAGAGGGTCATTTTTGACTCAGTTAAAGATGGTATGATGCCTCTTATTGCTCACCTAAGGACAACAAATGAATGCTTTGATGCCTTATCCAACTTGTATGAAAAGAAGGCCACAACTCAGAAGAGGACCTTGAAGAAACAACTATGTACATTAAAGATGAGAAATGATGAAACCATCTTTGCCTTCTTTTCCAAAATTGCCCAAACAAGAGATCAGCTTGCAACAATTGGAGTTGTAGTAGATGATGATGACCTTGTACAAACAACAGTAGATGGTCTTCCAAAATCATGGGAGACATTTCTCTTATCTGTAAATGGAAGAGAAGTTCAACCTAATTTCGAGAGATTATGGCATGATTGCTTGAAAGAAGAGGGCAGAATTAAAAGCATAATTGAACCCTCCACTGTGAAAGACCATGCTCTCTCAGCCAAAGCCAAGAAATGGAAGAGATTTCCTCAGCACAAAGGCAAAGGTAAGAAACCTCAAGGTAATCACTCTCATCCTCACTCTCATTTATCTAAAGTAAGATGCTTTAACTGTAACAAGCTAGGCCATTATGCAAAAGACTGCAGGAACCCTCCTTCAAAGCATAAACAAAAAAGTAGGTTTCATGCTTCAGTTGCAATCGAGGAAGAAGAACCTCAAAGAAAGAGAACTAGAACTGTCTCTAAAGAACAAGAGCAACATAGAGAGAGTTATCTTGTTTCAACTCTCCCCGGCGCTGTCACCAAATCAGAAGAAATATGGTTAGTGGACAGCGGGGCCTCCAAGCTCTTGACATGCTTCAAACAGAACCTTGTGAACTACCGAGATGAGAAGTTCAATGTGAAGGTAGAATTAGATGATGATGGCACTTATGCCATCAAAGGAGTTGGATCAACATCTTTTCAGCTTCAGTCAGGTAATGTATTTCATGTTGAAGAAATTCTTTATGTTCCTGGTTTAAAGAAAAATCTTATTTCAGTTGTAGTTCTAGAAAGTAAAGGGTACACAGTAGCCTTTTCCAAAGGAAAGGCTCTTATGTGTCCCTCAAATGAAAGTATGAGCTCAACCATGATAATCAGAGTTCAATAAGGTGGACTTTACAAAGTCGCTGGTCAAGTTATTTAAGCATTAGCTCATGAGATGATCAACCCCTTCGAATTATGGCACAAAAGGTTTGGACATCTCAACTATAATGCTCTCCCAGTTTTGCAAAAGATGGTAACATGTATGCCAATTTTTTCTTTTGAACATGATAGTATTTGTAGAGGTTGTGCTCTTGGTAAAAATACAAAGAAAACTTACCCTCATAGTAATAGAAAAACTAATGGTATCTTAGATCTTATTTATTCTAATCTCTGTGGACCTATGACTGCTCCGTCCATCAATGGTTGTCTTTATTATATCATTTTTATTGATGAGACCTCTTGGAAAACCTGCATTTATTTTTTGAAAACTAAGGATGAATCCTTCAGTAAATTTCAAGATTTTAAGAATCTTGTTGAGAATCAGACAGGGAGACGTATCCGTGTTTTCAGAACAGATAATGGAAAAGAGTTTGACTCCCACAAGTATGATGCTCTCTGCTGTGCTTCTAGGATTAAGAGGGAGCTGACCGTGCCTTACAATCCCTAGCAGAATGGGGTTGTAGAAAGAAAGAACAAGACAATTTGGGAGGCAGGCAGAGCTATATGATGTATGATCAAAATCTTTCGTTGTCTCTTTGGGCCGAAGCTGCTTGTACTGCAGTTTATATTCATAATAGGTGTCCTCATAAAGCTTTGGAAGAGAAAACTCCATAAGAAATCTTCACGGGTGAAAAGCCTTCTGTTGATCATTTGAGAATTTTTGGTAGTCCTGTCTACATTCATGTACCAAAAGAAAATAGGACTAAGTTAGAACCCTCTCGAAAGAAAGACAATTTTGTGGGGTATAGTGAGACCTCAAAAGCATATCGAATCTATGTGCTAGGGGAAAAGTATGTATGTGACCTTCCATGAGGAAGCTGCCTTTCGTCGTTCCAGAGAGCTTCCTTGTGATACAAAGGAGCAGGAAGCTCCATCTCCAGAGCCTTCAGATTCACAACTTTCAGATGAGTAGAGGGAGGAGGCCAAAGAGCCTTCAGTGGACCCCATAAGGGATTCTATTGAGTTTCCCCTAGAGAAACTTCCTGCCAAAAGGAAGCCAACATGGTGTCATGAAATTTTAAGGAAGCAGAAAAACATGGAGCACCTAACAGTACTTTCAGAGAAAGCAAGAAGCTAGATAAGTACTCAGGTTTGATAGCTCAGTTGAATCTTGTGATTGACTTAGAACCTTCCACTTTTGATGAGGCTGCTAAACAAAAAGTGTGGAACGATGCCATGATAGAAGAATATGAGTCAATATTGAAGGGGAAGTGGTCCCAAGACTTCAAGGAAAATCAATAGTAACCTCTAAATGGATCTACAAAATAAAGCATGCAGTAGATGGTAGTGTTGAAAAATTCAAAGCTAGATTTGTGGCTCGTGGTTTCTCTCAGAAAGAGAGAATTGATTATGATGAGATTTTTGCTCCTGTTGCCAGGTATACTTCGATCGGAGTCATCATTTCTCTTGCTTCAGTCTTTAATTGGAAACTTCACCAAATAGATGTTAAGACTTCTTTTCTTAATGATGAAGTTAAGCAAGAGGTTTATATCGAGCAACCTGAGGGTTTTGCGATCCATGGGAAGGAATCCCATGTCTGCAACTCAAAAAAGCCTTATATGGATTGAAACAGGCTCCGAGAGCTTGGTATGGAAGAATTGACAGCTTTCTTCAGAGTCTTGGGTCCTCCAAGAGTATAGAAGATCCTAATCTTTATATAAAGATTGTGAAGAATCATCCTGTTATCTTGGTTTTATATGTGGATGATTTGTTCCTTACTGGAGAGGGACATCTGATAGCTCAGACTAACAAGGAGCTGTCAGCAGAGTTTGAAATGAAGGACTTGGGTCTTATGCATTACTTTCTTAGTTTAGAGGTGTGGCAGAAACATGGTGAGATCTTTCTCTCACAAAGTAAGTATGCAGTTGATGTGCTTCGAAGATTTGGGACGTTGGACTATAAGTCCATGGCCACACCTATGATTTCTAACCTGAAGAAGTTACATGATCAAGCTACAGGTTCAGATCCAGAAGACCCTACAATATATCGTCAGATTATTGGGTCCTTGATGTATCTAGTACACACTAGACCGAACATTTGTTATGTATGAATGCCCTCGGTAAATTTATGTGCTATCCAAAACACATTCATATGGTTGATGCTAAACATATTCTCCAATATGTCCGGGGGACTATAGCTTATGGGCTTAGATACACTTCTAGTGGAGGTGTCATGCTTCATGGTTATACAGATTCAGATTGGATGGGTAGTACAGTGGACCGAAAGAGCACTTCCAGATATTGTTTTAGTATGGGTTCAACCATGATCTCCTGGTCTAACAGGAAGCAGGGCTCCATAGCCCAAAGCATTGCAGAGGCAGAATACATTGTTGCAAGTGTTGCTAGTAGAGAAACAATGTGGCTCAGAAAACTACTCTCAGATTTGTTCAGTGCTGAGCTGGAACCCACAATAATTCACTGTGATAACCAGAGCTGTATAGAGCTCTCCAAGAATCCCGTGTTTCATGACAGATCGAAACACATTGAGATGAGATATCACTATGTTCGGGACATG
>SNQJ01S0044218.1:15872-36798 GCA_010110895.2 Picea sitchensis
GGGGTGAATCAATTTTTACTATTCTTAAACAATTATACCCATTTTAAACTCATTATAGAACACTTAATGATGATCACAATAATTCAGGGAAGTAAGCAATAGAGTATTCAACATCAATTGCACACATGAAGTATACAAAGATAGATATTCATGAGGAAACCCATAAAGGGAGTGTTAGCACCAGGAACAACCTTTAGATTGCATGGAAGGAAATCCCAATACCCATCAGATTATATGTGAATGTAAGAGTATTTTAAAGGGTCAAATGGAAAAAGACTCAAAATGATAATGTTCCAACTCAGAAAACAGGGCTAGCATGCACCAACAATCAAGGTCTTGGCTAACTTCAATTAGTAATTGGGAGTGAGTATGAATAGAGGGAAGAATTGAATGAGAGGAATGTAGGGGCTGCTATAAACATCAGGTCTACAAAAGTCTAAGATCACAATAATTCAGGGAAGTAAGCAATAGAGTATTCAACATCAATCACACACATGAAGTATACAAAGATAGATATTCGTGAGGAAACCCATAAAGGGAGTGTTAGCACTAGGAATCACCTTTATATTGCATGGAATGCAAGCCCAATACCCATTAGGTTATATATGAATGTAAGAGTATTTTAAAGGGTCAAATGGAAAAAGACTCAAAATGATAATTTTCCAACTCAGAAAACAGGGTTAGCATGCACCAACAATCAAGGTCTTGGATAACTTCAATCAGTAATTGGGAGTGAGTATGAATAGAGGGAAGACTTGAATGAGAGGAATGTAGGGGCTTCTATAAACATCAGGTCTACAAAGGCCTAAGAAAGAGAGTTTCTTAACACAAGATCTTCTTGAACTCATAAACTAAGGAAACTAAATAAACATCATGATAACATAATGATAAAAAATCCACCATAACATCACCACAACCATTCATGTGAATCATTCAAAGCATGAAAATTTAGCATCAGAAGCAAATAAGATGAAAGAGAATTTGATTTCTATTAACCAAAATGTCTTAAATCCAGTGCATAGCCAGTTCACAGTCACTTCATCAAAATATTACAGTCTAAGGGAGCCTTGCTCAACCATCTGAACCTACTAAAGCATTTCATCTATCTATTTATAACAAAAGGGAGGCAACAACTGGAGGTACAAGCTCGCCTCCTTCCCTTGAAAATATCTAAGAATTTATTTCATCTAACAACTTGGCTAACAACCTATGCTACAAAATAGGAAAATGTTGGTGACTAATCCAACCAATATTCAAACTGACTTGATTCCTTTTTACTGCGCAACTCCTTTTTTTCCATGTGTCCTTCAGGAGCATGTGGTTGTCATCATGATGCCAACTGGTGTTTCTGCAATCTTATCCATCATGAGCTATCCAAAAAGTTGTTAGCTTGTCCCTCCTGGGTCCCTAGTGTCTATTGGTATCTTCTTTGGGTAACACTCTGAGTAGCGCACTTCAAAATTGGACGAGTAGAAAAGGTAGCGCCAAACCTTTCTATCTCCTATGAAAACTTTGGCCTTTGCGAGATATTAGGTAGAAAATTTAGGTAGTGCCACTATGATGCGTCTGTTTTCAATTTCCGTCTCTGCCAGATATTAGGTAGCAAATTTCGGTAGCGCCACTGTGCGTCTCTGTGCAAATTTCAGGTAGCGTTGTAAAAAATGCAGCACCTCCAACTTGAACATGTGCAGAGAAAGTAGTGACTTTGCATAGTATCAAACCCATTATCTTTATGTGACTTGAAAAAACTATAGGTATCATACCAGTGGAATACCAAAATAGACTATTCCGTAGTGCCAAAGTGCTACAGAATGTTTGCATTTTATTGCTGAGGGAGTTAGCACTTCACAAAAATCCCAAAACTCTAAGAATCAAGTACTTAGAAGCTTGTATAGGTGGAAGAGGGTATGTTTCAATAATAGTTTACCCTCACAAAAAAGGAACCATCCTAAAAAATGGGGCTCACTTTTCACTAGCTATTTCGTTACCCTGACACTTAACCTCATACTCTTTCTTGTAGAAGGAGGATCTTCATTTGGCACATCAGACTTATTATTTTTGGATATGACATGCTTCTTCAGTGGATCTATGCGCTCCTTGAATACTGGTGTCTCTTTCTCAATAACAACTTCGACCAATACCTACAAGTTTCTTTGAGCTACTTCATCTTGAAAATGCTGCAACTCTGCCTTGAGTTTCCTGTTCTGATATTGAAAGCCTCTATTTTGCCTATAAAGGTTTTAGAGATTCCTATGAAGGGGCTGGGACTTTCTTTCTGCAAACCTTTCCAGGTCAAGGGTATGACTATATCCATCCATGAGCTCTTTCATCTTCACTCTATCAGACATGGCTTCTATTTTCAATTGAGCCACCTCTTTCCTTGCATCCCTAAGTTGCCTGATTAATATTTTGAATGTCTGACTGTCAGGTGGAGTAGTGACATGCATAGTCTCAACAGGATTTTTCTCAGTCTCCTTTTCCACCTGCATAGGAATTGCCTTGTTTTCCTCATCAGGATTCTTGATGTATTTGTCTTTATTTTTCTTCTTTTGCACAAGGGTTTCTTCTTTCCTTTCCACGAAATTTTTAATGCCTTTACCCTTCTTCTTTTGTACATGGATTTCTGATGGGGACTGTTCTTCAAAAACCTCTTTGGGAACTGAGGATATTGTGAAAGGTTTTCTTCCCTTGGTAGTGGCTGCTGGAGGAGAAGAGGGGAAGTGTAGCTTCTTCCCTTTCTTGGATGTATTTTTGGTAGAAGAAGGAACCTCTTCTAACCTTGGTGGAAGAGGTGGTGAAAAATCCCTCTGTGGGGAAGGACAAGCTTCCTCCTCAGTTCCTATGACTTACTTGATGACCTCTAAAACTTGAACATGAGCTCTACCCTTTCTCTTCCTACTGGTCCCTTCTTTAACAACACTGGTGGGTGATAAAGGACTTGCATTCTGTGATTGAGGAGTAGATTCTATATCCAACTTGAAGTGAGAAGAAACAACAAAATGTTCCCATGAAATTTGTTTCTTACCCAATTCCTTAGAGACTAGCATTCTGATCAATCTAGAGTGGAAGATGCTAGTATCCACATCCTTATACTTGGATTGAATCCTATCTGACATCTTACCTATGCTCCTTAACAAATAGTAGGGAATATTCATTTCAACTTTACCAGTAAAATGCAACAGAAGCCTTATATGGTACTGGTACAATGCGTTAAACCTCCCTTCACATGTAAAATATCTCTGGATGATATTCAATATCCTGTCAAACTGCTCGATCAATTGATTCCTTGGCACACCTTTACACAAATCACTGGCTTGATGTTCAGGCTTAAGGAAATATTTGGCATAGGCTAAACTCAAAGTAATGGCTTTAAACCACTTTTCACCTATGACAGGGATTCCCGTTGCAGCTGAAATAGATGCCTCAGTCACCTCAAATTCTAAATCCCCTACCTTGGTTCTCCTACCATCAAAATGTAATGCAATCTGTCTTGTCACCTCTGGATGGCCTCTTTGCATATTCTGGTAGAAAGAGAGGCATCCCACTCTTTGAAAAACCTCTCTTTCCATGGGATCTGTATAAAAAAGATGCATATCCACAGGTTTAGTTCTAACCACCTTGCCCCCTTTGTGTGTCTTCTTCATCTGAGGAGTCTCCATAGCTTAGAATGAGAGATTATTATGGATTATGGGGTATTAATAACCAGGAGGACTTAAAATCAAGCTTCAAATGTACAAAATTGACCTTTCAAAACAGACTGGTGCTAGTAAGACAAGACTTAACTATGGAAATCCCACCCTTAGATTTGTACAGGTATTGAAATCTTAGAAAATGAGAGGGTACTCCATAATTGGCCCTTTGTAGTTGGGTAAAAGTGATTAACTCGAAAATCAAAGGAAGCAGGGGAGACACAGAGTGGTTAAGCAATGCCTATGGGTAGCACGATGCATATGCATATGATAGACTGTTTAGATGCTTGCAACCTCAATAGCTATGGCAGGCACATGTAATCAGAATTTGATACAAGCAATGAAGTTCGCAGGTTTGAAAAGAGAGGAGACAAGGATATGATACGAAGATGAGTCTCTTACAACTGTGCAAGCCTGATAAACCAAACTCTGAGCGCTAATTCTTTGTGAAAATTAACGTGCAGAGGAGGCAACACGGGATACCTGTGGATTAAACACTTGTTTGAAGCTTCAGCGATATCTCAGGATGAAGTCACGTACATTTCAGCCCCCGTATCTACCTTAGCATCAGATTTGGTCGCATTGCTGTCGCCTGGTCAGAACTGTGAGTTTGAGCAGTGCAACACTCTTGAATTTTCAAATCACAAACCATTATAAGGGATCTTAAATACAAGATATTGAAGGTATCTTTAACCAACTTGTGGCACTAAAAAAAAGGAACATGACATCAATCGTGATAATCATAACTCGTGGTGGAAACATGATGAATGGGAAATGCGCTACGAAACTACCTGATGAGTGGGCAACGCTCCAATTAAAAAAATGATTGGACAGGTAAGAAAGGACAACAAGGCATTCCCACAAGGTCATGAATGAGGAGAATGGTGTGTCACATCAGTCTAGTCATGGGAGGGATCGATCCTAGTGACAAATCATGAAGGAGACCAGAATTTTGAGTCATGAACTAAAATGGTTCTAAGCCCAAAAATCAATTGAGGATCAAACATGAGTTATGAATCAACACTTTATTTATCTAAGGGGTCCTAACAAATATAAATTTTAAAGGGATGAAACTTAAAAAATTAAAATCTAAGGCTTAAAAAGGGATAAAAACAAACTAAAAACCCAAGGCAATTTAGTGTGATAACAGGGAGAAAACTTCTTCTTCTTAATATGATAAGTAGTCTTTATACTTTGTACATTATCATTATTATGAGCACCCACTCTTTGTGAGGCTACCACCTCTGTTTTACAAGCTGCAACTTGCTGAGAGAACCAACTCTCTAGTTTGTCTAACACTGACTAGAAGGAAGCAACAACTCCTTGAGTGTTCTAGCACCAATTGGATGGAAGAACCAACTTCCAGTCACACAGGCACCAACCTGTGTAACATAGAACAATCATTCTCCCTTGTACCACCCTGACACCCTGGTTTCTCTGGCTTCCACCAGATGGAAGCTACAAATCCCTGTGTTCAATCACCCACTTGAAACTATGAGGACGATAGTCCTCCCTAGCACCTCCCTACCACCCTTAGATATAAATATTTGTTATTGAAATTCATTACAGTGATATAATATTAATCAATGGCTTACCAGTCTCATCAATGTTCTGCTACACTACTATGCTCTGCCTGCATCAATGTCTTCCTTCTGGAATATTCTTACACTTTCTATTCTTCTTCTCTCTCTCTGCTTGCACACCTTGACCTTTTATTCCTCTCTCAGATCATGCTTCATTGTTCTATCTCTTTATGTTCATTCTTTATTCTCCATTACATACATTTCAACTTGTTTTTCACAGAAATAACAACCTCTCTCTGTCACGACATTATCCTTTTATTCATGCTCTCATCCACCATTACACTCCCATCTCCAACACTCAAGTCGACCATCTCAGAACACTCATTTCGGGAATATCAGAACACTCATTTCAGGAAACTTAGAACGCTCAAGAGCCATGATTCCAACGCTCAGGAATGAATGATTCAGCCACTTAGGAACGATGATTCAGTTAGTGTAACTAAATCCTAACTGATCAAGAATTCACAATATGAAACGGTAACCCTTCGATCAGATTCGGTTTGATTAGCGCCATCAGATTATATCTTATTTAAATATCTTATCTCACATGACCAATGGCGGTGACCAGATTCTAGGATTAACGAGCGCTTATCAATTCAACGATCATGATTCAATCTCCTGAAATGGACGACTGTCATAACTTCGACATTTCGCCCTTCATAACTTTTGGGTTTGAAACCTTTCAAAACTTATGAATCAGATTTCCCGAAGAGATAAGACGATTTACATTTATTTCATGGAAGCAGATCAATCGTCAGATTTGATTCTTACATGGCTTAATCTGATGGCCAAGACTTAATCAACTATTGAGATGGATGGCCACCTTTTACTCTCGGTCTTCATCTATTATACTTACGCTATCCTTCCACTGTATCTTGATCAATGGTTCAGAGTGCACCCAACATCATATCGACGGTCGAGATCTCCTTCGGGTCTCCAGACTTCGAAGATTTCAACTTATGGTATCCTTCCACTAGAGTAGATCAATGGATGAGAATACACCTGAAGTGATCTTTCATATCGGACAACTCATGTCCTTGCTAATGTGTTCTGCCACATATGTCCTTTGCTGACATGGTCTGCTGATGTGGTCTTCCATATATGTCCTTTGCTGACATGGTCTGCTGATGTGGTCTGCCATATATGTCCTTTGCTGACGTTGTCCGACACATGTCCTTTGCCGATGTGGTCTGCCACATGTCCTTGTGGACAAGGTTTACTGACGTAATCTGCTGACGTAGATATTCCTGATCTAATGGTCATCATATGTTCTCCAGATCTAATGGTCCTTATTCATTTCGGATTTCCGAATCTCCGAGCTTAGGGCTTTTCAAATATCAAATTTTCTGTAGTGTAACCTCCTCGCCTCTTTATATCCGAAGTGAATGATGTTCGTCGATCATGTTCTTAGATCGATGGATCGATCTATCTACGGTGCAAATTTTCTAGCTTATCCTATCCTTCCACTTGAATTGATCCGACGATTGACGGGTATTTGCATAAGTGAGATCTCATATCTTTTACCTTTCTTATCCTATCCTTCCACTCGAAATTATCTGATGACTGATGGGAATTTGGGTTTGATCCAATGGATTTTGGGTATTCAGATAATCAAACTCTCAACCCTTTTAGATTATCCTGTCCTTCCACTAAAATGTGATCCAATGGTCATGAAGACACTCGAGGCAGATCAATGATCAAGGATGATTGCAGAACCATAACTTGCAAGTGAATTAAATCATCACTAAAACTCTGCAATTTGAAGTTGTGCAACATTGGTAAGTCAACCACAATTGTCGATCTTTGAGGCTATATGATCTGTCGGTCCTAAGTAATTGCAGGATTGGAAATAGATTGATCTTTAATTCTCCTTTCGTTCTCCACAATCTATTCCTGTCGTTGATATGGCGATTGTGCATCCGACGGTCACAACTAAATCCGACTTAATTTTATCGGTTGTTGGATCAACCATAGTCGTTGATATCTGAGTATACAAGATCTGACGAACTAGACCAATTGCGGGATTGGAGCTAGTGATTCGTTTAATTCTCCTTCCGATCTCCACAATCTATCCCTGCCGTTGATCTGGCGATTACACATCCAGTTGTCACGACTTGATATGACTTAAACTGATCATTTTTTGGATCAACCACAGTCGTTGATATTAGAGTCTATGAGATCCGACGATCTATACTAATCATAGGATTAGAACTAACGAGTCTTTTAATTCTCCTTTCGCTCCCCACAATTCATCCCTGCCATTGATTTGGCTTGCAGATCTGACGGTCATGATCCTCCAACAATCCTTAAGACCACGGTCACTCATATGACCGACGTCCATAAAATGAGACGAGAAAAATGGTCTATTTATTGATCGGATGAATGCTGAGGCTTCTCACCCTGAGCTTACGCTTTTATTTCCAAGATTTGATCTCTGTGTACTGTTCGCTCCTCCTCTGAGCTTATGCTTTTCATGTTTTCCATCGTCGTTGTTGTTCTTGATATCAATGACGAGAAAAATCTTCTTGTAAAATATGCCAACACCAACATGTGCACTATAGGGGGGCGTTAGCGCTCTGATCATGCAATTAGGGGAGCGCCAACACAGAAAGAAAAAATAAATTGATTTTTAAGCCAAATTTTACCCAAAAAATTGTGATAATGAGATGACTAATGGCTCTTTATTGATTGTGCTTGCAGTTTACACTGGTAAAAAGCCATGATTGAGTGGAAGGAACGCGAGAATGAGCTCAATGACGTAGCCACATTACAAAACCACCAAGTGAGGGCCACATTGAGGAATTGCAGCCTCCTCAAGTATTTTAAACTACACAAAATGAAGAGAGAAGTCATTTTACTTGAGTACATGATTGGGTTATGGAATACTGTTGAACAAGGATTCCAAATTGGGCCGCAAATGCTCAACATTGAGTTGGAGGAAATATATTTTTTGACCAGCCTCTCAAAGAGAGGGGCCCCCATTATCTTATCCGGATAGCTGGCAGTTCCAGTGCCTGTCGAAGAGTATGTGGAAAATCATTGTATTTCGAGATCGCAATTGGTTGGAGGTAGAATCGTGATAAAATATGTTAGAGATTTTCCTCTTCGATCCATCTTATTTGCCATCACAAATTTGGCAGGTAGTACCAACGCATACTTGGCTTCTAAATCGTAGATGGCCTATGATTTACAATGTGTGGAGCCAACTTTGTTTAACTAGAGCATAGCTTTCCTTCACAATGTGAAGGATCAAATTTTGAGGTGTAGGATTGGGAAACAAAAGCAATTTGGGTATGGTTTTTTTTGGTTTCATTTTTCTTAGAGAGAATTCCACAGATGCAATCGTAGATCACACTGGCGGTACGACTGGTAGGTGAACCACACATGGAGGGTTGAATGATTTTATCCCCAAGGCTGGGAACTGACTCAAAATTCAAATTTACAGGTGACTTCTTTTCTTGGCTAAGATGCCAACTGATTGTCATTGAGGACTTTCCATACGTTGGGGTAGATTTTCGGGGTAGCAGGGACCTGGTTCTTCCATATTGAATAGAGTGGCATGCGTCAAGTATGAAACCAAAGACCTTGTTAAGTGTTTTTTGATTTTAAAGTTTGTATTATTTTTTAATGTGTACACATAGGGGTTTTTTGACAAATGTATTGTTTCACCATGCAGACAGAGGTGCAACACGTCTGACGGAGATGCCAGCACTGGGGCATCACAGAGACACACAAATGGCTGTAGAGTGTGAGGTAGCGGTGGGGGGTCTCCAAGAGGTTGAGAGAAACCTCCATGGTCTTACGATGGGTGTCCCTCCTCTTAGGAGGCGAGATGTACCCTTGCATTTACAGAGACATACAGTGGTAGTTCCTGAGAGTTTGAAATACCTGTTTAGATGAGTGGCCCGTGTAGTAGTGTGCTATTCATAGCAAAATGTGGTGCAGGAGGATTAAGATCCTCCTGATGTTTTGTGTAGTCTGCATGATGATGTAGTGGGCACGAGGACCCAAAATTTTCCCTTATATGTACATTTTTGATGTAACCAAACATTTTCTATCACGCAGTATATCTCTCTCTATATATATATACACACAGATATTTGAGTTTTTGTGGTGCCAAACGATGTTTGCAAATGATGATGTCTTAATGTGATGTGTTTATTTTACACGTGATGTGTTTTATATGATTTATCTTCTTCATAAAAATTCATTGATGTGCGAGATACCGATCCATAATATAATTGGCCGACGAATCCGAAGTTGTGTTGAGTACTCTTGGTATGTGTCTGTATTCTATGAATTCAAACATTCATTCAATACGATGAACTTGTAGGTGGAGACACAATAGGATAGGATTACGAATGGCGTAGACCCGATTAAGCTGACAAACCATGAGTTGAGAGTCTAGGTTAATGATCATATGAGATATACCTAGAGAGGAGGCCTCGGTTAAAATTCCAATGACAACGTGATATTATGCCATGTTGTTGGTTGTCTATCCTAGGAAAACGCCTCATGAACTCACTAAATCATCAGAGCGGTAAATGACCCAAGATGCAGAAGCAATATTCTGGGTGTGTCGACTAGCTCCATCCGCAAGCCTGATAAATATAGGAAAGGAAGATGTCATCTGCACATGCAATCACAAGACAAAGTATAAGCAGCCAAGACAAAACTCGTATACACGAGAGAAAAAGACACACCAAAACTAAAGTACAATAGTGTACAAAGCACACATGCTAGATGTTCTATGCATAGTACTTCTTAAGGTAAAACCCATTTTAGGGTTGACCAAGGGAGATTTCGTTGTAGTCAACTAGATCATAGGTACCTCTATGTAATACATGTTTCAATATGTAAGGACCATGCCACAAAGGTTCTAACTTGCCCGTCCCTAACTTATCATGAGCCTAGTCATAAATGAGGACTATGTCTCCTTCTGCAAAATTACGAGGGTGGACAGATTTTTCGTATTGACTCATCATTTATTTTTGATGCATATCGTTAACGAGAGAAGCATCACAATGTGTTTCATCCAACCTAGTCAGATATAGGAAATGTTCCTCTTCCACATAAGTGTGAGGCAGGAGTTCTACTGTGAGTTTCAACGAAGGAATTTTGCACTCGATTGGTAATACTGCTTCTATGCCATATACTAACTAGAAAGGAGTGAATCCAGTAGCAGTTTTCATTGAGGTGCGGTAAGCCCAGAGAGTGGAGAAAAGTTGTAGATGCCAAGATGTTTCTTTTGCCCACCATGTGTTGAATCATGGTTTTAAGGACCTCGTTGATAGCTTCAACTTGTCCATTTTCTTGAGGATAGTAAGGGGATGAGTTCTCATGGATAAAACCCAACTTGGCATGTAACTCACTCATCATCTGGTTTTGAAAGTGTGACCCATGATGAGTGACAATGGCTTGTGGAAAACCAAAGCGAGTTATGATGTGGTTGAAGATGAAAAGAGCTGCAGTATGACCATCATTCAGAAAAGTAGGCATAGCCTCAACCAATTTTGTGAAGTAATCAATGAAAACGATGATATGACCGTGCCCCTTGGCTGAGGTAGGATTACATTGCATGAAATCAATGCCCCATTTTGCAAAGGGGCTGATGGCGACAATAGGATGTAGAAAAGAGGGGTGGGTTCGTGCCTTTTTATGAAAAACTTGGCAGGGTGGGCACTTTTTGACAGCCTCAATACAATATTTGAAGATAGAAGGCCAAAAGTAACCGACACGTAAAATTTTCTGAGCTGTAGCCATCCCAGATTGGTGACCGCCACATGCTCCAAGGTGACAGTAATTAAGGAAACATTCAACCTCATCATGAGTTAAACATCGTCGTAAGATAGTGTCAATACCATGGTGATACAAATTGTCATTGATGATAAGGTAGCATTTAGAGTGGTGACGAATACGACGATGTTCTTCACGAGAGATATCGAGCTGGAAACGCTGGGTTTGAATATAAAGAAGGATATATAAATAATAAGGATCAAACGTGCTAATGAGGAATATAGATTCATCAGGGAGAGAATCTCTAGGCTCAATATCTTCATCAACATGGGGAAGATCGCAGATAAGTTCTGCAAACACCAAGGATTTTTTGTCTTTGGACTTGGCAAACTCAGATCAAATTCCTTAAGAATAATGATCCACTTGGAATATTCCCCCCCAAGGACTTGACGTGTCAAAATATGATACATGGGGTTTGAGGTCGCGATGACCATGGTGGTGCGTAACAAGATGTAATGGCGAAATATATGGACAACAATGACGGCTGCCAGAGCCAACTTTTCAACATGTGAATATCGAAGCTCGATACCGGATAGACTCTTGCTCAGATAGTATATGACATGTTCTTCACCGTTAGAGTCCTCTTGAACTAACACCATATCGATAGTGGAAGTAGAGGCTGCCAAGTAAAGTATGTAGTATTGTGCATAATTTGGGGGATGCAACAGAGGTGTATTGGTCAATGCATGCTTAAGTGCATCAAAAGATCGTTGAGCAGTGTCATCCCATATGAAAGGAGTGTCTTTCTACAATAATCACATAAATCCTTTTGTAATCTCAACTTAGTTACATATAAAATGACAAAGAAAGTTTGCTTTCCCCTACAAACTTTGTAGTTGGGTCAGATTATTAGGCAGAGGTAAAGCAAGGATAGCTTTAATATATAAGGGATCCACGTGAATCCCATCTTTGGAGACAACAAAATTGAGGAGTCGAACTAATTCAAAAGAAAATATGCACTTGTGTGGGTTCACACGAATACGATAGAACCACCATCGAAGAAAAATATCCCATAGATGACCAATATGGTCTGATCAACTGCATGAATGGGCAGGTAAATCATTGAGGTAAGGTTCTGCAATATGTTTGATATCATGGAAAGAATATGACATGGCTCACTGGAAAGTAGCCCCATCATTTTTAAGACCAAATGGTAGTTTCTGATACCATAAAGTTCCCCATGGGTAGATGAAGGTTGTCTTATGTTGATCAAAGGGAAGAATGTCAATTTGGTTGTATCTAGAAAATCCATCCATGAAAGAGAAAATCATGCTACCAACGCAATTATCAATGATTTGGTTGATGAAGGGCATGGGGTAATTTTCTTTTGGACAAGCCTTATTAATATCCCTATAATCAATGCAGAAACAAATGGTACCTTGTTTCTTAGTGACCAAAACAATATTAGAAACCCATTTCGTCAAGGGGACAGGATATATGAAGCCTGATTTTAACAATTTCTCAACCTCTACCTTAATGGCTGCGGTTTTCTTGGGATGAATCGTGCAGATTTTTTGTCAAACAAGTTTAACACCTGGGTAATTTTTTATTTCATGCACAACGATCGAAGAATCTATCTCTGGCATTTCCTCGTAGCTCCAAGTGAAGACATCACACAATTCTTTAAATAAAGCGGTGTAAGAAACCACTTCCTCGGGCGAACAATTAGCACCGAGATTAATATTTTCCACGATACCTTCTTTGATCGAAATATCAATAACGACCATAGAAGAGATGTTGCCTAAATTCCCCTCAGAAATAGTCTCATGAGTAAGTATAGGAGATTGTGGAGAATCAACAACATTGGAGGGGAAGAAAGAGTGTATATCTTCTTGAATTTCTTCAAGAGGTGGAATAAAAGAGGATTGATGATGGTTGCCATCCCAAGGTACTTCGTCAATGCTAAGCATTTCCATAATGGATTTGTTTGAAGGAAAAATATGGGAAATGTAGTCAAAAGTAGAAAACAAGGAGTTCAACCAAGATGGCATCGGATAAGTGTCGGGTGCCAATAGATGTTGGTCATTCGTGGAGGGAGAGGTGGATTGAATAGAAGCGTATGAAGCCTCGACCAAACTAAGTGGAATAATGTCACCTAGTGCATCAAACTCTAAAGGACTAGGTACAATCCAAGGATTAGATTGTTCTAAAGACTGATAGGCCATAGTTGAAATCATATTGATTGTGTTAATATGTTGTGTGGTAGGAGGGAGTGGTGCACGGAAAGTACCCATAAGGGAAGAGTATTTTAAGATACCTACACCAACACTTTCATACGTGATCTTATGATCTCCCAAGAAAGTAATATTGTTGGTAGCGGGAGTGCACACATTGGGTGTACAAAAATATAACTGATCGATAGTGACAATTTTGCCTTGATGAGGAAATTGTACACATCGAAAAACCGAGGAAGCGGTGACAATCATGGCATAAAACCAACTTCTTCCTAATAACAAGTTGTAATCGAGGGGGAGCATTGACTACCTCGACATCAACATAGACGATTTTTCCACCCAACTGATTGACTAAGGACTGCAAGAGTCTGTGAGGATGAAAACCTCACCCATCGAATGCGCACAACATCGTAGGGGATTTGTTAAGTGCGGGTGAATTTAATCCTTTCCAATAAGCTAAAGACATGACACAAGTGGAAGCTCCCTCATCCAAAATAGTGCGGTGAATGTGTTGGTTGTGAACAACAACATCAATTTGAAAAGCAAGTCGGTGAGAAATATGTGACTTGAAATTATCCAGGTTAAACGTGATATTGTTGGACGACTCAGGATAAATGGTGCCAATGGAAGCCAAGATCATTCTACATTGACTTGGGCAGTGCTGTAGAACTTCCAACACAGACATAGCACATGGTGCTTGAGACAAATATTCAACAATATTATTGTAGTTTTGGTGCTCTTGGGAGGGCGTAATATCGAGTTGAACGCCAGTTTCTCTATCTGAAGTGACCCGAATGGAGGAATAACAGATGGAGGACTAACAGAGGCAGGAGATGGATTCAATAAAGAACCATTAGTGACCTTTTATTTTTCATTTTTAGCTGGTGTGTTGTATGTCATAGAGTGAGTGGTTGAATCAGTCCCATTGAACATATAAATATGGGAACTTGTCGAGGCTTCATCATTGGGAGGGTGGCTGGAACTTCCCCCTATGGAGGGGGTTTGAGAAACCATATATTGCTGCTGAGGAAAAGGTTGTGTTAACATGGAGGGCTGGGAATTCCCCTTGAAAATTTTTGCAACTTCGTCATGATGTGGATAGTCTCAGGTGTAATGATCGTCACCACAAATAAGACATGGGAATTTCGATTTTCGTTGTGGTTGGTTTTTGGTAGCAGGTGGTGGAGTTTGGGTTTTAGGTTGTTCATTATTATTATTCTTTTTGGGTTTGTTTTTTGTCTTCTTCTTACCTCCGGATTGTTGTGAAGGGGCATATTGAACTGCATTCACCTCAGAGACTTGATTTGGGAGGGAGGTTGAGGAGAGTGAGGTCGAACTAGGAATAGGTGTTGAAGAAGATCGATTTACGGTTCCAATCGACTGTGAAGTAGATTGGGTTTTGACGGTGCTAATAACTCCATCTGCATGTGATGTGGATGAAGGTTTGGATGGATCGGTAGTGGCACAGGTAGCATTGGGAATCAACTCGTACAAAGTATCAGATTGTGAATAAACCAAATCCAAATACTGAGCCCAGGAAACGACTTCTTCCTTGGTGACTACACCGCCCATGGCAATGTCATGAGCAATCGGGGGTAATAGAGATTTAGTGAACCATTCTGCCAGTAATTGGTAAGGAATAATTTCTTTGATCAAACTTCGTTGTCATCTCCACCCGTGAATGTGATCACAGATATGCACAGATTTGGTTTGACGAAGGGAGGTCAAGAGTTCAGTTCCCATCTCATAATGGATGGGTAGTTGGAAGTGCGTGAGAAAGGACATGGCAAGGGAGTTGAAATCTTGAAAAGAATCACGTGGAAGTTCAATGTACCACTTGGTTGCTGGGCCCGTAAGCATGCACTGGAAGAGACGTAAACATATAGAATCATCCATTAAGGAGTTTTATGAACACCATAAATGGAATGTCATCACATGGTTATTTGGGTCTTCTCTAGGTTTACCATCAAACTTTGGGATGTCGGAAGGTAATTTAGCAGGAATCACTGGCCAAAATGGAGAGTGCTGTATGGGATTGTTGGTCAACCGAGACAAGTCTAGGAGATCCAGAGTAGAAAGGAAGGGTAATTGTCGGTTAACCTGAGGGTGATACTGGTGTGGCATAGGGACACCAGTAGGGCCATAAACTGGTTGATATGGGTAATTGTATCTAGTAGGTCCTCCTACATACGATTGTTGTTGACTAGGATAGATAGGATTGGATGGTTTTTGAGTAACATTCATGAGTGGTGGAAAACTCGATGGATTATGAGGGGTATATGTCGGTTTATTTAGTTGTGGGGGATAAACATTTTTCCCTTGAGGGGGGTAAACAGTTTGTCCCTAAGGAGGATACACATTATCCCTGTGGAGAGGATAAACATTAGACCCTTGGGGAGGATAAGGTTGTTGTCCTTGAGGACCCCAGGTGGGATTTGGTACACCCATATACGGTTGTCCATAGGATAGTTCAGAAGGAACATGATTTGATACTCCTCCTTATGGGTTGTGTTATAATTTCCCCCGAGTGTAGGGTTGAGTAAACGTGCCTCCTAAATATACTCCCCAGTATTGTGAAGGTTTTCCAGAAAAATAAGGTCGCCCCCTTGCCATAGGTTGATTTACAACTGGGGTTTGACCAAGAAAAGGAGGTTGTCCTCCATAAGGAATATGTAAAGGTGGATGTCCCACATGGGGGGTAGGCCCGCTATAGGATGTTTTTCCTCTGGGAGGGATCGGTCCACTAGATGGTGGTTGTCCCCCAATCAGGATATGTTCCATAGTTGATTGTGTCTTCCTAGCAAGGGTCTGAATTCTCTCGTGTAAAGATGTTCCAACAGGGTTCTGTGGAACATGAGGAGCTGTAGAGTGAAAAGGTGTAAAGGTGAGAGTAGCGGTTGAAGTGTCTTAGGTATGAGTAGAGGTGATGAATCCAACATTAATATGGACTTGTGCTGATGTAGTAGTAGGATCAATGACCTCGTTGATGGGGTGATCAATAGTTTGACTGGATGGTCATGCCTCAACAACAGGAGTGTCATGAGGATTAAGAGGTTGTCGAATGTATTCAAAATGCTCATAAAGATCACGCCCCGATGGATTCCTCCATACAGAACGAGAATGTGTGTGATGTGTATCTACTGCGGTATTAGGGCGAATGGGGGTCCTATATTCATCACCAAAATTGGTTCTGTGGATCCCATATATGTCTCGATAAATAGCCTCTCGGGTAAACCTGAGACTTCTTCTTCTATAATATTACCGAGCTAGTCCATTTGAAGAAAAAGTGGTTCGAGAGGAGTTGCTGACACAAGTGTAGTGTGAGGAGTGGGATTTTCAACTGTAACCAAAGCTCTCTCCAAATTTTCTAACAAAGGAGTAGCAACACTCCCAACATTAGATTGATTTTCTACCTCTCCATGGTATGTGTCTTCTGGTGAGTTAGGAGGTAAGGGTTGGTAAACTTCTTCCGGAGGCATCCCTTGAATCCTATGTTATCGTTGAAGACCTTTATCATCTACATGATCAATTTTTAAGAATTATTATAACAACAACACATGCTAAAAAAATCTAGGAATACAAACAAGCAAACAAACCTTCTCTCAATGACCGTACTAGTTGGCGATGAAATCCAACATTGCGTGATCAAGTCAAGAAAGGGATAGGATATGAGCGGGTGGAAAAATTATGATGGTGACGTGCTTAACAGACTTACGCCTTGGTGCAAGCTTCCACACAGTAATTGTGGATTTACCACTCCAAGGAGCCTGAGTGATTTTGACCACCATCTGTTCCAAGTACAACAAAGACTTACCTTCACTATAACCTTGTGTAAAGACCTTAAATATTATGGCTACTAAGGACACCAACTCACAGTCATCCCCTGGGCGGGTACAATCAATAGTCCATTCCAAATGTATGGGTAGGATAACAAGTCTGAAATCCTTCGAGAGAACTAAGGACAAGTGGACTGGTAGAACTCCAGAGGGCCCCGAACGGATTCAGAATTCACGAAGCACCGAGACCAAATGAAGACAGTTGAACCTCAAGAAGAACCCCCAATATACGATCTAAATACTATGAACAGTCAAACCACAACGGGATAATCTGCATAGTTCTCCCGAACATGACCTCGTGCATAACCCCTGTGTGAGAGGGGGATCCCATAAATCTTATACAAAAATTGGATTTGCTCTACCTATCGCAATATGCTAATGTTTGTTTTGAATTCTTTGGAGATTTGTACTCACATCCTAATCCAAAGCGCTAATCATATTCTAATGTTGGTGGAGGAATCTAATAGAATTTTTTATTAGATCGATTTTAATTAGCGTTGATTTTTGTGGCTGTTCTTTACCTAGAGGTGAATGAGAGTGAAACTAATGATATTATGACTCGATTCCCAAAAATGCATAAGAAAAATGATAAACAATCTTTTCTTTCAATGAACTTCTATTTAAGAGAAGGAGAAGTAATTTTCTTTTCACTATCAAACACTAAAATGCAGAGACTTCATGCAATTGTTCTCAATCAAGAATCCAATTCAATGCTAAACTATTCAAAAATGATCCTAATATCCAAAATCCAATCATGAAATTCTTTTTGTTTAAATATGAATTATAATCAACATGATTCAAAGTTTATTATGCTGACCAGATTTAATTCTTTGCAGGTTGTAAGCAATTTGGAAGCAAACATCATATAAACAAAAAACACACTCTCATTATGATTAAATAAGAAGCAAAAACAAAACCAAATTTTCAAAAAGAAAACTCAAACTCAAACAAGAAGAATTGATTATAAAGATAACTTCAAAGATAAAATGGAACAATACACAGATCTATGAACCTCCTTATAACAACTTTCATGTGATCAGATAAATGAGAAAGTCTCAAACCGACTCTAGATCTCAAAGAGGAAGAATGATTCAAAACAAGGAAGAATGATGTCAATATCTTTTAAAAACAAAAAAAAATGTAAAAAATCCTTGGAAATCAAATGGTTGAAAGCTTTAAACAAGACACAGATTGATAGCAACAGTCCTGAGTAGACCAAAAACCAAAAATTACACCTAGAAAGGTACCCCCCAAAAAATTTCAAAAGAGAAGAAAATCGTCGCTCTGGTGTAAAAGGCACCAGAGAGTTGCGACACTTTGGTGTAAAAGGCACCAGAGCATTGCGATAGTCTGTGAAGCACTGCAGGGGAGAGCTATCTCTCTGGATGTAAAGGTAAGGGAGCACTGGTGTCTGAGAATTCAGAATTTTAACCCAGAAGCCAAGCAACTCAAGAAAACTTGAAGATCAATGTGTGTAAGATGAATTCAAAGCTAAAAACACACCTAAAAACAAAAAAAAAACACAGTGAATAAGATCTAAGGGCGGGAAAAGGCTAAAACAAGACCAAGGAAGGAAACCAAAATTGAAAGCTTCGTCCCCAGTGGAGTCACCAATTTCTGTTGTAGGAAAATTCCCCTGGGGACAGGTGAATTCCCTCTTGGATCTTAGACCCCTATGACCAAGATAGAAAAGTGATAACTTTGAACACTGACTTTCCTTTAAACATAGCTAAGCTAAATAATAGAGAAGAGAAAGAAGATATGAGTACCCTTTTATGAAGTTTTTCCTCGCCCAATCCAGGTTGAACTTGATCCCCAAGTCCTTCAATGAGTCCTGCAATCTAAAGAACAACAAAGACAAAACATACTTCCTATTCTACCATGATTAGTTTAAAACTAGATCCATCCAAAGAGACAAGATCATGCAAATGTACACAATCTTGAAGGAAACAAGCCAAGAGAATGTATTAATGAGAACAAAATAAGGTGCTTACAAAGTGTAGATGTAGATGTAGCAACCTCTCCAAGCTCTCCTTGTCCAACCCCTTGCTCGAATGATCCACAATCAAAATGAAAATACTTTTCACTAATTATTCTCCCCCTTTCACCATGAGGGTGCCTCCTTATATAGGCTTTAAGAGGCCTAACCATATTAGATATTCTTGGGATAAGTTGAGGATGTTTCTCCATTAGTTGTGGAAGCCCCCTTATATCCAACCTTGGACTTGGATTCGAGCCAAACAAACTCGAATATTTCTCAGCTGACTTCAGAGATAAGGGGGATTTGTCCCTTGATTTTCTCAACAGTTTGACGCTCCCTCAAAGTGGGTCACAGAGCGTTGCAGCGCTACCTACTAAGAGAGCAAGGAGTGCTAGCGCTCACTGTAAGTGGGCAGGGGAGCGCCGATCTCCAAAAATTCTTTTTGGTGGTATTTGCTCAAGGAAAAAGTTTGTACTCTTCGCCAAATGACATATTTCCTTATTTTAACCATTCTCAGAGGATATCTCAAGTGTTCTTATGAGGTCATCCGCGAAGCCACATAGGCGAGATGACAATATGATTTCTGTGACACTTGTGACAAAAGTGATACACTTGCGACACTTGCGACAATGACAATGAGACATCATCGAAGTGAGTAATTTTGACGTGTAACACATACTTGCCTAGATTTTAGATAGAGAGAATTGAACAATAACCAATAAAGTTCATTGCTTTATCTATCTGGGTAATCTCTTCCTTTAACTATGCATTCATGTACCATAAAAAAAAAGATTTTGAAGCTACAATGTTGCAAATGGAAAATTCCAGAGAAGCACCGAAAGAGAGATAGAAAGGGAGGATATTGTAAGAAAATAACTAAAAATGCTTATGGGTTGTCTTCTCTTCTATGCAGGGCTGACATCATTTTTAGGTGGCACTCCTTTTCCAAGGATAAGATCTACATTGAGTGGCCAAATCTTGCATTTACCAACTTATTTGTGGGTCACCACACAAGGATCTTACAAGTCTATACCTCTGACAATTATGTCAAAGTCAATTACTGACTTCATTTAAGGAAAGGACGGACAAAGTGTTCTAGATGTCAAACTGACAAAGTCAAGGGATGACACAATTAGTATGGCCACATTTTCATTCGATCATCGTTTGTATTTGATTCCTCTAGGGAATTTGGAGATATATATAAATACCCACTTTGTAGCCCAGAAATGACATAAATGCCGAAAAAAAGTAAACAACAAATCGTTCATGATAGTTTATATTTCATTTTTTTTATATAATATCTATATTTGAAAAAAAAATTAAAAAAATGTATGTCTCTTCATACTTCTCTCTTTTAAAAGAGCTTCTTAGATGTTAGCGTGACTTTTCTTTTCACGATTCTCTAGGTTTTGCAATTTTGTAATTTCAGTATGAAAATAGTAATTTATTCACATAGATAGCACTTTTAATGTTATGTATCTCTACCAAGAATTTAATAAGACCAAAAAAGGTTTTTCAATTTATATGAAATGTTTTTAATTTCATTAGAGAAGCTGAAATGTACATTTTGATAAAGTGAAATATGTAGTGTTGTTGTATTATTATTAAAAAATAATAAACATAAATTAATTTTAAATTTGATATTGTTAAATAATGGAAACATAAATTCATTTTAATTTGGAGTTTAAATCAAAATTTATTCAATATAAAACAATTTATATATTAAATATCTCAACAAATTAAAATCTAAAAAAACATAAAAAATTAATTAAATGATTTTTTAAAAAACAAACAAATTAAAATCTAAACATAATATAACATAATTTTTTTTTTGAGTTAAATGATTAAAAAATAAATAAAGAAAACA